>OMNV01025987.1:163323-190841 GCA_900303265.1 Brotula barbata | reverse complement strand
TCATCTACCTGTACTTCTTGAGCCACTATAAGGTGTGAATTTCCCCAGTGTGGGATGAATAAAGTTTGTCTCATGCTATCTTATTGTACTGTGTTTAGGAAGATTATAATAAAAATGTTTTATTATCCATATGTGACTTACTGCTCCATTAGTGTAGATCTGTTCCAGTACAATCTTTTCTTACACTGCAGAGCTCGGAACTTTGTACTGTTGGTGTATGTGATGCATACCTGCGCCATTTGGTTTGGTACACGTTCACACTTAGCTACAGTGTGAGAATTTTACCTTTTTTTTTTTTTTTTTAAAGATGGACAATGGGGGTGTGAAGACATTGACATTTAGTTTTTGCTTCATTTCTGGAGCAGTTCCCATAGTGTTAAGTGTAAGTGCATGAATTGTTCTATTGACACTTTTGCCTTTACTGCATAATGGTGTTAAAGTAAATGGACTGCATTTCTATAGCGCTTTTTATCCAAAGCACTTTACAACGTTTACCTCACATTTACCCATTCATTCATACATTCACACACCGATAGCTGAGGTAACCATGCAGGGCCCACTTTGGAGCAATGTGGGGTTAGGGTCTTGCTCAGGGACCTTCGACATGGAGGAGCGGGGGATCAAACCGGTAACCCTTTGATCACTAGGCAATCACTTTACCCGTAAAGCCACGCCACCCCAAAAGCCTTACATTTGACAAAATTCCTTTGTCTGAGATGGTAAATCATAATTTCATCCAGAACATAAATTTGCCGATTGATAAATTTACAGAGTTTTACACCTGTAATAAAGAGTTGCTGCTCTGTTTAATTGTCATACAACATGTTGATTTGAGACTGGCTACCATTGACTGGGAGATTATGAGATACACTTGAGTAACTTAATGAGAAGTGTTTGCATCAGGCCTGACCTAAATAATCCGCCTCCAGCAGGCCAGATGATTAATAGGGGGCTGCATCGGTCCAGTATAATCACACCACATAGCTGGCTTGTGAGGCAACCCCTGGGTTCAAAGCTCTGTCCCCGTGTGTATGGGTGTATGTGTTCGTTCAGCTTATGACACCAACTCCTCCATCCCCAACCCTCACCACCGTGAGGCCACACATACACACACGGGCAACCAAACCCCACCCAGCCTCTCTCACCCTTCCTTGCTGCATTCCTGGCGCTTGCTTGAAAAGTAACGTGCTATTCTAAGAGCAAGGTAACAATCAACATGACCAAGATCGTTAGCTTCACTTTTCCCTCCGGGCCAGACACAGAAAATAACTTTCCCTTTTCTCTGGCATCTGCAGATACCAGGGTAAATGAAGACATACAGCCCCCAGGTCCAGCGGCCTGCTCAAGGTAACCTCTGCTGTCAGCACACATTTACTAATGCTGCTACCGAGGGGAGGGGGGCACGGAGAAAGGAAGAAATAATATGCTATGGAGGTAATGCCCCCGCATGATATATTAATAAATAAATACCTCTGCTCCATCTAATTTCATGTCCAGAAGTACTTTCATTCTCACGGCTGAAATGTGTGTTGTATTATTTTTTCATACGCTAGTATCTGGGTATCGGGTTTGTTGTTTCTATGATTTTAAGTATTCAGTGGTTGGTTCTTGCTGCACAGTGTGGCATTTACCATTCTTAAGCAATCCTCCATGTATTTGGTAACCACTCAGAGGAAAACAGCACAGACTTTCAAAAAACATACACACTAATTTGAGTGAAATTTTTTCCAGAAATTCAAGATGACCGAAAATTCATTAGCTGGCATACACAGCAAAATGAACAAAATGATAGAAATGAAGGAAGGCAATAGTTTTGTGGGCAGCTGCCTTGTAATTGGGGAATAAGCTTGAAATAGTTTAGGTTTAAGCTGTTTTAGTTTAGGGATAAATTTGAAATGATTCTGTTCAGAGATTAAAGTGAGATTAAAGGTTTCTCGTGGCTAGGGTCAGGTTTAATATATTTGGTCTCTGCCACAAACTGCGGTGGAAAAAGCATTGTAAAAAAAAAAAGAAAAAAAAAAGGGTTTGGTTGTTTATCTTGGAACTCAAGGTCATAAATGGACTGTACCCCACATACTACATTTACAATAAGCAACCATGTGTATGCGGACAGAGCAAAAGACCAAGTCAGAGTTGCAAAGAAATTCAAATGTGTGTGTTTAGATGCATTGGCATATTTCTACATACTGTGTGAACGTGTCACCAACGCAATTTCAATACATAAAAGATGTGTCTGATGTGAGAATAATCAGGATTGGGTCCTCTGTACCTGGAGGTATAAATGTAGCTTTGGTGATGCAACTCCATTAGTTGTATTACCCAAAATTTCTTTATGTCTTTGGCAGTATTTCTCTGCTTTGACTTTTGATCAAAGAAAACCCACCTATAATATAATCCGCATTTTATTCCCATTAGTCATAGCGCTTCATAGTTACAGTCACCATATTAAGCCTGTCATTGTGGTGGTGTGCCTTTTTAAGTCACTCTTAAGCCCTATTTACACAGAAATAAATACCTGGGACATTCTGTCCCTTGATGTAGAAGTAGAAATGATTGCCAATCCTAATCCAATTAGAATCTGCAATGTCTAATTTATCAAGGGGAAAAAAAGGTTTTATTGCAAAATCAGGAAACGTAGCAGCGAATTAAATGAGTCATAAAGGCAAATAGTGACACACATCCAGGTCTCCCTAATCATAAACGTCTTGTCTGGTCTCTATTCAGACTTGTGATGAAAGGAGCATTAGTATTAGTATTAGTATTAGATAGAATATTCATTAAACACGCTATATTACAGACATTATAATCTCTTACAATCTGATAGCAGTGCTAAAGGGCCAATATGTCAGAATCTACCTACCTACCTACCTACCTACCTTCTAACCAACCTACCTACCTACCTACCTACCTGCCTACCTGCCTACCTACCGACCGATCGACCGACCGACCGACCGACCGACAGACCGACCTACCTACCTACCTACCTACCTTCTAACCGACCTACCTTCCTACCCTCTAACCTACCTACCTACCTACCTACCTAACCCACCTACCTAACTGACCTACCTACCTACCTACCTACCTACCTACCTACCTACCTACCTTCTAACCGACTTACCTACCTACCTTCTAACCGATCTGCCCACCTGCCTACCTATCTACCTACCTACCTACCTACCTTCTAAATGACCTACCTACCTGCCTTCCTGCCTACCTACCGACCGACCGACCTACCTACCTACCTACCTACCTACCTTCTAAACCGACCTACCTACCTACCTATCTACATCCTATCCACCTACCTACCAACCACCCAACCAACCTACCTACCTACCTACCTACCTAACTACCTACCTACCTGTCTAGGAAGGTAGGAAGGTAGCTTCCTACCCAAGGGTAGGTAGGTGTCAGTGAAAATGAATTCAAAGCCAAATGCAAGAAATGTCAGCAATTTTTTTTGGGTGCATGGCAGCCTGGCAGATGTTCAAAGCCATGCCTCAGGAGAGTAACATACCTGTAATTTCAGAACCCAAAAGAACCAAGCAGCAGTCTCACAGCTCTTTGTACCCCGTGCATCTCTGAGCCTGAACCCATATTGATATATTTTTAATCCACTCTATGATTGGACTCCTTGCTCTGATTGATTACTTTTACCAGTACATAGATGTCAACAAATCACACCACAAACTGATTTCTTGTTACTGTTGTAGCTGCCCCATAAATCTGGGCACTTGAGGTTGTTGTGACCGGTTCTTTAAGTATCCTCCAGATATGGATTGTTTATAAACAGTGAGTGAAGAACTCAAATAAACAAACAATATTTTTATAATATTTATCATTAAAAATATAGTGCTATGTTACATGCTCAACCAATCTGGGAAAAAGTAAAAGTGTTCAGTGTAAAAAAGGTGTGTAGAGATTAGTTTGTATTCTGCATTACAATGTTTATTCCAAATTAAAGAATACAGTGTTGCACATTGATTGATTGTTAATAAAACAATTCAAACTGTAAATATGAATAAATAAATAGTAAAGACTTTCTGTGTGTTACTCTGGGGGTGGGGGTCTTTACAGGGAGGATGGCAACCGTAGCCGTTGAATCGGTGTCTTGCACGGCCAATTTCAAACAAGAATTGGTATATTGGCTGTGAATAAGATATACCTCGATCGATTACAGCGCTGTCTTTAGCATGATCTGTGCTGCCCTAATGGCTGCTCTCTGATATTGAACATTCGAGTCAATGCATGAACAAGTACACCACAGCACAGCAGAGTCAGGCTAATAGCATCAATATCCCTCAGAGACAAAACTGGCTGCTTCTCCAAGAAAAGAATAACAAATGCATGTGTAGTGCCATAATATCACCCAAGATATACGGAAGCTGTTTGTCGGCAGTGTGGTGGCCTCATTTCCAGTCACAGAGCACCATATTCAACCTGGTTACTCCACTAACCTGGTTTTTGGACAATATGGGAAAGAACTGAAACTGGGTTAGAGTAACCTCGGTCAACTCTGTTACACGGTTATTCCCATGTTACAATTGCTACCGTGCCACAGAAAGATTTTTTATTCATTTATTTCAAGGCAGAACAATAATATACCTCAATATTTGGTTTTAAATAGAAAGAAATGACGCGTTTTTCTGGACATACTGCGATTAATATTAAACAGACATGAAAAAATGGGACATGGTCAGCAACAATTTAGTTATTACCTCTAGCAAAGAGGTACAAGTTGCAAAGTGTGCCACATATGCATACATTTGGTGTGGGTAGATATTTTCCAAGCTTCGGTGAAGCCTCCAGTGTTTTCTATAATAATGCAGTATGTATGTGTTAAAAACTAAAGACTCAACTCTTAACTGAAACAAATCAGACAAGGACAAGAGCAAAAAAAAAAAAACAGGTCCACTACGTAAGCAAATGCAACTCCCACAAGGAGAAGGGTGAGAGGCTGTGCTACATGAAAAAAGGAGCCAGATGATGTGGTTCAGGAATCTCCCAGTAAGGTAATCAGGCCAAGTCCAAATGACCCACAATACACTGGATGGATGATGCTCTACATCCCATCTGGCCTTGATTTGCCTCAGGATCTGCTGGGATGTGGCTGGGGAGAAGGATGTCAGGGTTTACCTCCACAACCAGAGTGGTAGAAAATGGGTGGATGAAACTATGAATCTGAGTAAGAGATTACAGTGAAGCCAAACTCCCCTTAATTAATGTTGCTGATTTATTCAAACTAAGAATATTATGTGTAATCTGTCTAGAGTCTCCATACACCACCGTCCTCCTTTGATCCATGACTGTCACAGTTTCTTTGAATATGTTTCACAGATGATGAAGTCGACAGCTGTAGTCCTTATAATCACTAAGCAAACCGATGAAACATTAAAAAAAAAAAAATCTGTTTCTTTCTACACAGCTCATTCCCCCAGAAATCTCTTGTCAACTGCAAACCATATTGTACAGCTCTTCACTTTCGATGAAATTACTGAGGGGGGTTTATTCAGAAAGGCTGATCAGTTTGAGCTCCCTTCTCCTGTTGAGTCTGAAGACAACACATTTTTTTCAGATTCTCTGAAGCCTTGGTTTTCCACATGTTATTTTCCAGTCAAATTCTGCTTCACTTACCAGAGTTTGGTTTCATATTTGTACATAAATAGAAGGGTATTTCAATTATGTCCCTGTTCCATCAAATGATGCGGCTTTAGTTATTGGTTGATTTGGATTTGAAGTCATGAATAAAGATGGAAATCGTAATTCAATTCTTTTGTGTCTGTTACCAAAATCTGTTGCCAAAATCTTTTCTAATTTCTAATAAAACAACAGCATGCGCCAGCAGGGGAGCATGCCAGAAATGTCTGAAGTGAAACTTCATTCTTTCTTCAATGAACAAGACTTTGTACTAGTTGAGTTGTAAACACAGATTCATTCATTGTCACTGAAGACGACTGAACATCTGGTGATATTTTTTACCCATAGTCCAACAAGAATCAAGTCTGTAGCCAGTACAAATGAATCATCATGAGTTTAAAAACCTACAAATAAACAAAGATTGCAAAGTTTTAGGATAGGGGTTTAAAGTAGGGGTGGCGGTTAAGCTATGTAGCCTGAATATACAACCATACAGCCATATTTGTACAAAAATGGGAGAAAAACCTAGTGAGGCAGTGAGACAACTCGGAAATGCAGAGATCCAACAGAGTAGATAGACAGACAGCCAGACAGACACACAGACACACAGACAGACAAATAGCTAGATACTTTATTAATCCCAAAGGAAATTAAAGTCATCATTAGCTGATAACAACAAACCACCAATAACAAAAACACTGATAAAAGAAGCATAGAATATATAAAACAATGTAACATAATAAAACACAATATAATAGCAAAATAAATAACAAAATAGAGCACAAGAGTTCAGTCTGAAGGATGAGTTCAATAAATGGAGGTGAGCGAGATCATTCAGTTAAGATTTGTTGGAAAAGGACAAATTGTTCATGATATATGTTTGAAAATGAATATGCTTGAAATGATACATACTGTACATTTATAATACATTTCTATTATAGACTTCTCATTCCAGACTTTCCAGGTCCCACCTATGTTGGGTAGTCAGCTCAAAATGTATCTGACTGCAGCATCCTAGTCGGTTTGTATAAAAATCACTGTCCCTGTGCTATCTGAAGAAAGTGGAGGGTGCGAGGTTTATCTACTGAGTGGTAACCTAGTGGACCTGTCTGGTTTGATTTGACCATTAGAGCACGGCTGAGAGCTGGTGCTAGCCTCATGCTATTACCTTGTCACCATAGATAAACATACACTATGTGATAACAGGATTACATGAAAATGTGATGAAAGAGTTATTTTACATTTTATGTCGTAACCTGGGTGGTTTCATTCATTTTTAATAAGCGCCTGTACTGGAGATAGAAGCTTCATACCTGTTCCAGAGCAGAACTGACAGTCAACACCATTAAATGGGAAGCGGCAAACACGTCTTTCCTCTCAGCTTCCAGTAGATTCCCACTCTATCACTGTTCTCTGCTCTCTTCTTGTTCCTCATGCCATTCTGTCTTTCTTCTAATCCATCCCCTACATTGTCTGCGTCTCAATCTCCTACATTCCTCTTTTTCTGTCTAACAGCACTCGGGCTCCTTTGGGAGGTAATTAGGAAAAACTCAACAGAGACACACGCACACACACAACAGCTGCTGAAAACAAGGCTTTCAATAATTTCCACTCTGTCTGCCTGCATTAAACAGCAAAGGCTGGGAGCAAAGTGAGGAGGTGGGGGGGAACCACCAGGACATCTTTAGGGACTCTTCTAGGGAAGATAATGTTGCTTTGGTAAGCCAAATCTTCAATATGCTGACATACCTGATGCAAGTTTTAACTTATTGTTCCTGTGCCTAAGTCACTGAAGGTGAAAGTCTGAGTCTTGTCTTCCAAACGTTGTCACCCACATGGTAAAAGTAGCACTGCAAGTAAAGATGACACAAAAACCGAGGATGTGATTCAGCGGGAGACACATTTCAACAATCTAGGACAAAGATAGACATGCTTTTCCTCCTTCAAGCAGTTTGTTCACTCCGTTGCACAAAGCCTCTAGATTTTTTCTGTTGCCTAGCGGGTTTATAAACAAAACCTAGGATAAATCTTCAGTAAATGCACATGATGGTTCTTTTCAATGAACCGAACTCCTTCCCTCCAGGCTGATGTCAAATGTTCTTCATCAAGCTGCACGGTCATTTTTACCCACTGTGCTCTCAGTGAGTGACCGGGCTGACTTTATTTCACTACAGAGGAAAAGCAAGAAGTGTGGTCATTGTATGCAGAAGTGGTTTTGTTGATTTTCTTATGTTTCCCTCCATGGATGGACAACAACACTAAACCAGACATTTAGCATGCACACACACAAACATAAATATACCGTATATATATATATATACATATACAGTATATTATACAGTATTATATTGTTATATTGGTTGGTTATGTTTTATATTATATTATGTTACATTGTTCTACATATTCTATGCTTCTTTTATCATTATTTTTGTTGTTTTTGTTATCAGCCACTGATTGACCATTGTTTCATCAATGATAGATTAACCTTTTAAACAAAGCCTGGTAAATCTGAAAATGCATTTCTCTTGTCTCTGTTTTTCCTTTCCAAAAGGAGAGATTCTGGTGTGCAGTGGGAGCCAAGGACAATTGCTCTACGAACCCTACATGGAACAGCGATTTTGAATGTGACCTGAATGGACCAGTGCATCAGATGACGTACTCTTTCCTTCTAGAATTATGTTAACTGTGCAGGCCTGTTAAAGAAATTTAAGCATTATTGCCATGTTTGTGTGGATAAAATAATGAAAAGGCTCGTGTGGATGGATATCATTTTAATACTAAAACAGCGTTTTCAGATTTATCAGGCTCAGTGTGGAGTCGCTCAAACATCTTTCAAGTGCCTTGTCATTTATTCATAAGTGTACCTCTTTCACATTAACTCACATTAAATCCGCACAAAGGCTGTTTTTTTCTATCAAATTATTACAAAACTCATGAATCAACAAGTGAACAAATACCTTCATAGCTATGATGGATTTTTTCAGGCTATTGTATCTATAGTTTTCCATGCAGTTGCCCTTATCCTAGCTGCATGGAAATCATTTTAGTAACATTTTCTCAAACTTCATCACGACATATCTGACAAAACTACAATTTAAAATCAAGCTCTGTTTGGCTACGGAATTTGAGTGTGTGGTTGTAGGCTAATCTAATCCGAACTCACCTAACATGTTGACATATTTGAGGCTTTTGGATAATAAGATAACAATTCCCAGTCCATAGAAAACTGGAGAATGACAGAAAATGAAATTAGACTGCCCTATTTCAAATTGAAAACCTAAAATACAGGAAAATCGTAAATAAAAAAAACACACCAATTCATGTCAAACGTGAATTAAGGCTCCCTTTGCAAAATATTATTAGCAAACAATGGTTTAAATGAAAAAACCAGCATTCAAAAAGTTCAGCCCAAACTTTGTGAACGTCTTCCTTTGTGTTCTATACCCAGTCAATGTATGGCGGATTGATTCTAATGTTTTGTTGCGGTCCACTGAAGATGGATTGCCATGCTGAACCATAGCAAGGACGGATGGATAGTTTCTCTGCCGTGCGGAGAGAATGGATGGGTGGTCAGACTTTGTACCACAGTAAAAGTAAAGGAGATCTGGATGGATGACTCACTTCCTGTGTGTGATGGCAAGGTCAAAAAGGACAAGCAGATTTGGAAGCCATCCAAGTAAGTGGCAACGATCACCTTTGGAAACATTAAAGGGCAATTGAAAACAACTGTTTGTGGTAACTTAGCCACTCAGCTTCTTTACTTCCTTACAGTGATGACTTGTCCTCTGTCTGTTCACTGCAGGTTACTCACTGTTGTTTTCTGTTTTAATACAGTATCACGTGTTAGAGGGGGATGTTGTGCTTTTTCTCGTTGTCTTTGTTTGTATTGAGTGGCAGTACGCAGAGGTGTGTTTTGTGTTTTGTAATATTTGGGTGTGGCCAATTCAGGTAAGGAGAAGCTAGCCAATCAGAGCAGAATGACACTCAGTATGCACAGTAGTGTGCAAATCATTGTGAAGCCTTGAAAATATAATCCCTAAAAGAAAGGAGCATGGAAATCCGGATAATATGTTCACTTCAAAGGGCTATGTTGACAGCTATACATGAATTATTAGGTTAGATTACATTAGATTATCTTCAACTTTATTGTCATTGCACATAGTACAAGTACAACGAAATGCAGTTTTGCATCTAAGCAGAGTAGCAGCAAAGTAGTAAATGTAGAGTATAGACAATATATACAAATATAAATATACCGTTGCTATACATATATACAGATTGCCGTTAAGGTGCATTACATAATGATGTAATATTGTATAAAAATGTTGAAAAGGAGTTTTATGAAGAAATCAATTATATGTACAGGTGGAATAATGTTTCTATCTATACAGAGAGAGGTTATATACATAGAGCAACATGCATATATGTAAGATGAATATCAGACAATGCTTATGTATACAGGTGGAGTCTTGTGTCTGTGTGTGGGATCAACAGATATGTGGTGTCAAATAGACAAAAAATTGCATGTATGGGAATGTTTTTGATTTGTTGATTTGCATATTTCCAGGTGGCGACTTTCAGTTTCAGCTAATGTCAGTGTCGGTGATGATAAATAAATCATCTTGTCAAGACACTGAATTTCCTCAAGGCAATAATCTTTCATCATCATTTATTTCATTATTTCTCGGTGTTGTTTTCATAACACAGTAACGCAGTTAAAATGTAAATGCTGTGACTTTTTTACACTCTGCATCACGCTTCTGGAGGAGTCAAAGACAAATTTCTTACGGGGTGATAACGGATATCTTATCTTAAAAAGCATTACATTCATGGGCTTTAATCTCTCAACGGTGATAAGCAAAAATGAACATCACAAAATCAAAAGTTTAGCAGATTTCTTATTGTTAAGCAGCTAACTCTTGTAAGTTTAGATATTGGAGCATCCCTGATAAACACAGTAAGGAAAGTTTTCAAAGGAGGAAGGCATTAACACACTGTGATAACGTAACTGACATGAAAACAAAGGTGATGAAATGTTCACCGTGGTAGATTACTTATCTCAAGAGCGCATTGAGTCTCTGAAAATTGATTTTTCATATCACAGTGAAGTGGATGAAAAACACGGCCTGCTTGGGAGATAGAAAATCACTCAAAAGAAGTTACAACATCCCGTAAACTTGTCGTTTTTGGTTTTTGGGGGGCAGAGGGAGCATGAGGCCGTGTTTTCATCCACGTGTGCTGGATGCTTGTTTGTCAGCAGGATTAATCAATAAATTGTGGCACAATTTTGACATAACATGACCACGTATGGATATGGATCGGGGCAGCAGGGTGACATCCTGTGTAGATCCTCCATGTCCTCCTCATGTTTCTATGGATTTCCTTCATGTAATCTGGTTTCCCTGCCTTCGCCTTTGACCAAGGCACCACGCTGGATTTAGCCCGTGTGTAAAAATGTAAGAAATTGTTCATAAAAAACTACAACATTGTTTTAATTTGGAAGATTGTTGGTAGTGATGTGGAATATATTATACTACATATGCCATACTAATATATAATTTATGTTATATGTTCAAAAACACTGGTATAATCCTACATGCCCTTTGAATCCTGGATAGAATAATTATTCATTTATTATAATATATACATACATATGTGTGTGTGCGTGTGTGCATTGAGTGACTTCACTGTTTACTTTACTGTTAAAAGTGTTGAGAAAAAGCAGCCAGCAGCAGTGGGAAATGTTGGGTGTGTGTCCTGCTGCGGACGTTATCACAGCAGGTGACAGCAGACGTGGTGACACTGAGCTTATTACCAATCCATAAAGCCGTGATGTCTGATGTCTCTAATTTGACGATGCAGCACCTCTGGGCACATGCAGGTGAATAAAGATGCTCACAGTACTAGAGGGGTACCTGGAGCTGGGGTCAGCAATGAGGAAATGAGTGACCTTTAAAGCAGTCTGAAGGGGAAATATGATACTTTACATAATCTATGATCTCTGAGGTGATTACATAGCTACCGTTATTCACGGCACATAAATTAGAACATCCTTATGTTTGTTGTGAGGTTAGCAGCAGCAGGCTGATACACCTCCACTCCGCCGATAGACATTTGTATAATATGTGCAGGGAGACGCTTCATTGAAGCCGAGCTATTGAGGGGAAAGTGCCAAATCATTAAGTTATTTAATAGTTCATTGAGTCTCTACAGTTGGCTGGTAATTAAACAACATTCGATCAATGTGCGAAGAGAGCGGCAGTGGATGACATTAAGTAGATGAGATGGTCTTAACCTCTACAAACTGCTTGGATCAACTGATTGGCAATTAATGTTCTCACCAGCTGCCACTGATAGAACCACAGCTTTGCTAGGATGACTTTGAGCTCAAAGTTTCCCGTAACAATAATCATGGCTGTGATTGTATTTGTAGTGTTCGGATGAGTGCCAGTCTTTGATCTCTGATCAATCCTTCAAGAGTTAATATGACTTGAACTTTATTACTAAAGCATTATTATGATGTATCGGCTTAATGTAATGCTATGGGAATAAAACAAAAACAGGGATTCTGCGGTTCTATAAAAAGTTAACTTGTTTATTTTAAAATAAGGCCTCAATTAACATTAAAAAGTCATCTCGGATATCTTAATTGATATGTTATATCTTAATTTGGTCTTGGTTTGATTGTGCACAACAGCATCATGCATGACCTGGTAGTTAATTAGTCGTGCAAATGTAATGCGTTAACCTTTACATTCCATATTGTGAGTTTGTTCATTTGTATGTTGGAATTGGTAATTATGCCTCTTCAAGCTGTAGAATAGTGAGCAGATATATTTCCACAGGTAATAGGCTGTTTGAAAGCTTGTTAAAGTCAGGTTAATGTGACATAAATTATTCCGATTCACCATTCGATACTCTTGTTACCGTAGAATATTTGATTCTCGTGGTAGGGATAAACATTTCTGTGCATGATTTTAAGGACATGTCGATCTGCTTTATTTTCTTCTTTTTCAGGTCACAAACAAATAAAGCCTGACCGGAATCAATACATATCCGCCAGCCCACACCGGCGAAATCCCGGAGGCCCGGTCCTCTATTAGAACTTTATTGGGCAAATCAGCTTTCAATGTATCTGTTAACAACGACCATAAAGTCTTGATGCCACTCACTGAGCCCACATCCTCTCAGCAAAGCCTGAGCTGAAGAAAAACCAAAGAGAAAATGCATTTCCAGCAATGAGCTAAAACAAGCGTGCTCATTTGTTCACCCAATGTTTAAAAATGGAAGCATGGCTGTCAGTGGAAGAACACATTTTCTGTCGCTCACGGAGATAAATTGGACATGACAGATCATTCTTAGGTAATGATGCTTAAATCTTAGACGTTGCCAAGCACCTTTGAAAAGTAAGAAAGAGGAAAGACTTGATTTTTAGGTTCCATTGTGATCATTTCAGGGAGGCAGTTATGTCACTACGATGCAATAACTTCACAGTGAGATGTTTTCTCTCACTCAAATTGAATAAATTAAATATTTTGGAGCTTTTGTTATTGATATGTTTTTTAGACCACCTATGGGGACAAAAAAAAAATCACCTCCCACCCCTGGTGTGTCTTGGGTTTGAGACTTAAAAAATCTGCTCACCCCTTTCAGGTATTAGCATTAGCACCTCAGTAGCACAGAGCGCTACTCCATCTCACTGGGTCACAGCAGGTCTGATTTCATGGTTTACCAAGGTCTCAACAGAAATGACCTGCTCAACAAAACATTACAAACAAAAAGTAATTTCCTCTAACGTCATAACTTGAGTGTTCACATAAAATTAAATATATTAAAAAACAGCATTGTTTTGTAAGCATTATATTGTCACAAATCAGAGAGGACTCAAGTGCAGGGAGGCGGGCGGGCTACGAAGCAGACAGGAGCACAAACTACGATCTGGCAAAGACAAGAGGCAAACTGACTGCTATGAATACTGGAGAGATCATGAGCAAATGATTGTCAGGTGTGAGGCTGAATGAGAGGCCAACAGGTGGTACAGAGGGAGCCGGAGTCATTACAACCAGCTGATTAAATGCTGATCACTAATTGGTTCTATCAAACAATTTTACACAAATGAAGTCCACCCTGCTTAATTTATATTTTCACGTGTATTTGTTGGATATTTTATAATATTCAGTTTTCTAAACTTCAGCTCATTAAATGTTCATCATTCAACCAGCTTACATTCTAATAAATCCTCAAATTCTGCAAACTTTTGATGATAATAAAGATGATGCTGATAATATTATTTTGTCTCAGGACACAGGAAACAACATCATGGGGGATTCACTAAACCGCTAATCCGTGTGGCCTTTTGCTGTTTCCTAACTTTCGATGTGTTTGTGCCTGTGGAAAAGGAGAAGCAGCGCTGATTCAGCATCAGATTTGAACGTTGGCTTAAACTTCAATCTATCATCATCGCATCATTTAGAGATCACGTAGCTCTGTTTACTTGTGCATTCAACACAGGATTCCTGGTGCCTGATTGCATTGGGAGTCCCACCACAGTCACCAGAGCCATGTGGGCACATTTCAGACTTTTGCAGTGATTACTGTAATCATTGTTAACATATAAAGTATAATTCATGGTCTGTATTTATCTGGTCTGATATGATTTTGTTGAAATAAATAAAACAGTTCCAACAATTCCAAATTTTTTTTTTTTGCTTTTTTGTGTGTCATTTCCATTTGATCACCTGATTTCTAAGCTGCCCTTATTGCAGTTTGGTTTCAGTGTGAACGTTGGCTGTAACAAGGTTCATGAAGAGCACACTTTCTTCAAAATGTCACTTGTTGGGCAAATAACCAGGCAGCATGGAGATAGAGAAAATAAGTTAAAGAAAATAAGACATTTGTAGTACTGAATACGGTGTTTTTTGTAGTAATTTCCATCTCAAAACTTTTTTAGCGTTTTGAAATATTAGTGAATGTTAAATGAAAGCGTTGGCTGTCAACACTGTGAAAGAGTCGTATTTTACTCTACATGGGATTAGTTTGTATAACTCCCACAGAGTTTAGTTTTAACTCCTGAAAAGGATTAAAGGATCAACTCCCAGAAAAATACTTTCACTCTGCACCAGAGTGAATTCAACGGTCACACATGTGCATTCAAATTAAATTGATATGAACTCTTTTATTCCAACGTCCAGAATTTGCTGTTTGAACTGAATCTGCACTTTAACTGTACTTTAATACTCAGCTTTTTGAGTGAAAAACAAGTTGCTATTTTTTAACAGCTGCCTTGTCTACTTCTCCTTCCTTTAGTTTTCCTTAACTTTGGCTTCTGAAAGTTCCATTACAGATAGTTGTGCGAGTCACGTCTGGCGTGTTTGAACTCCAATAAATTCCAATTAAAGCTCCAGAGTGATGCGCACACGTGTGGTCACTGTCATGAAGACATGCACAAATCAGTCGAAAGTCCTGTTGTGATCTCAATTTGTTCTGCGGGAAAAGTAGTGACAGTCAGCACTGAATTTCAATTTTTTCGATTAGAGTTTACCTGAAGATATGTTTTGCTATTATCAGTGACGCAGGACACACTATAGCTCCCTCCTGGAGAGAACCGTGCGTTAAGAGACAGGATTTATGTCTAAATGTCTAAATAGTGGATGGCTGCACACACTCCTGTGTTTGGGGGAAGCTCTGCGGTCGTAACTGACCTGAAAGGCACTATCTCAGCTTGGAATTGGGTCTCTTGTGTGAAATCTTCATCCATTTTGAAAAATAAGGGGTTATCACAGTCAGCATTTCAGGTGCATGTACTCCAATTCAAAATATCTTCATGAATAGCCGCGACTAGGCGTGACCTTTTTCAAATGGTGTGCAGATTTCATTAGATGAATTTGTCTCAGCTGTGATGTGAAGTTTATTTGGGTCATGAAAAAGGCCCTGCTTACACCTTGTATTAATATAAGAACTCATGATCCGGATAGGTTATCCAATCTGCACACACCCAGCCTGTTCTGGACCATCTCGGCCCCCTTAGATTTGATTCCGGCTTATTCCTTTCTTAGTTTTTTTTCCTGTTTTCCTTACATTACGAGGTCTTTTTGAGAGTTTTCCCATTTCCAATCATTTTACCAGAGAGCTTGGGCTTGAATTGGAACCGTTTATTGTGTGAGCATGTAAAGCCCTTGGAGACATTAGCTATGATAATCAGCTATACAAATAAATTGGACTTGACCTTATTTATGATCAGAATCAAGTCTAAATTATCGTCAACCTTCTCAAATCAGAGCAGAATCCTCAGTTTTATAAACATACAAGTTAAAGCTCTGGAAACACAGCAGTGGGATCGATATTAATTCCCAAAACAAACAGTATAACAGATTGTCAACCCTGACTTAGTGTGATGATTATGTTGTATGAGCAGCAGTTGGATTCCATCGCTGGAAATAAAGGACAGAGCCCAGGCGCAGCGCAGGTGTGGTGTTTTATTGATCACATACACAGGCAAGTCCCATGAAAACAGCTGAAAGGTCAAGTCGACTGGGCACTGTCTGCAAAATATGAAAATCTCCAACTTATCTGTGATTATAATCACAGTGCACCCCCTTCATGTTTTTTTTCTCTTTCCTGCAGGCAATTATCATCTGGTAGGGAATATGTCAGACAGAGTGAATTAATTATAGAATAGAACATGATACATGGTGGAATTCATGGTCATGCTGATATAGTCTGTCATGTGTTGAAAAAGGAATTCAGACCGATAAAATTATGGGCTTATTTCACATATTTATTCTATCGCATTTGTATACAACTGTAGAAAGATATCACCGTGATCATGAGGTGAAGAGACGTTTGGTAGATTCAATCTCCGCTCGGACTGTAATGGTCTTTATTCTCCCCGCAAATGCCCAGTCTGAAGTATTCATTCCATCAAAGTGCATACGACCAGTTTATTTATGCTTGCCCTTTGATTTGCCTCACATTAGAAGAAAGAGGTGAGAAAAGGTGATGAAAGCTTTTGGCTCACAGAAGAGTGCGCTTTTCCCTCTGCGCTAAAATTCACGTTTGATCACATTTAACCCCCGACAGGTGACACAGGGGTATGCTGTGTACTTGTTAAAGTAAACTGCATGCGTACTCGGTGAATTTATTGGTTTGAAAGTGGGATTAGCTTGAGGGATTTTCTCTAAAAGGGGCTTTTTGGCGAGCACAAAACAAACAAAATTAGGCAGTGTTGAGTCTTTTAAATAAAAGTATAAAAATGAGCTACAATCTTGCCATCGCTCAGACTTCTTCTATTTTCTGGTTAAAAAAAGAACCTCGGCTGAGAGAAATAAGTCATCTTCCATCAGCTGAAAGATAACAAGTTGCATATGTGGGAGCACACTCTAACTGTCAGTCCTTTTCTTCTGACTGTCGACCCACATTATTTGCCAGACTCCTGACCCTGGTGGTCCGGCCATTCAGAGGCAGCGGGTGGAAAGAAGGTAATCAAAGTTTTGTGTTTGAGCGAGAGATGAGGACACAAGGGGAGGATGAAGAGAAAAGGCTGTGCCCAGGGGACAGATGGGAAAAGGTAGATCTCCGCTGTCCAAAGTTAATCTGTTTTTGCTCAATGGGAGAGAATGAAGTGATAGTAGTGGTGGTAAGGAGGTGGGAGGAGGGAGCGCCTCAAGGCACCCAGCTTCCACTGCTGCTGCTGAACTCTTTTAATAAACATATAACATTCACAGTGAGGAAAAAAAATCAATACGGACAGGAGGAGATGACTTCTGTGTCTTCCCATGTGCTGCTGATAACCACACGAGAAAACCTTCCTTCAAATTATACACACGTGTTCCGATGATTTGGATGAATGTGAGGATGATGATGGACAAACCTGCAGACACACCACACTTCTGCTGACATAACGCAGCCTCAGTGGCCCACAGCTCTTGAAAAACAGCGTTGTATTTTCTAAATTATGTTCCCATAAAGCTCACCGTGATGGTGAAGGGTCATGGTTTATTTCTGCTCTATTGTTGTAAGCCCTTTAGCCATGGGGCCGATGGGGTCAAACATTGTGCTCCTTTCATTTAATGATTTTTGTTTATCACCACCTGACCTTTCCTGCAGTGCTACTTTTGTGGCGCTCTCCATGGTGCTGATGCAGCTGAAGGGAGCTGTCCAAGGAACGAGCCTCTGTTCATACTGGCTGCTCTGTCCAAATTATTCTTCCTTTTGTTTGATTCGGTAAGCAATTACCAAATCATTTACAAGCACTTAAAGGGTTGAGTGGTAGCGTTATTTATTATCTGCTGTGATATGGTATGCTCTGTGCTGTTTGGAGTAGAGTGGCATTTTTTCAGTCACCTACCATTTGTTCTATTCTGTCCACATTTTAGAATTGTTTGGTTCCTTTGATTGACCTAAAATTTACACAGATTTGTGGTCAACATTCCCACCAACTCTGCTTTAAGCTAATTTATTGTGTGTATGATTGTGCACATTGATTCACACCAACAGGATGTCTGAGTTTTCCTTGTATAAGGTTGTGTGTTGTTTGTGTACACCTACCAGTCATGAACATTTGCTAGCCACAAATCTCCCACTGTATTGCAGTTTGGTGACAGCTAGTTTTCCTCAATAACCATCAATCATTTGGTCTTACACAGTGCCATTGATTGATGGAGGTAAATCGCACAGTTAGTTCTCTCACAGTTTAGTGCATCTGACACGTTCAAATTTAAAAACCAGAGTATCATTGGCGTCGGTTTATTTAACCCCCATTGTTATCATTTTTATAACCAATTCACTAAATAAATCTTAAAGGATAAAATATAAATAATGCAACATTAGGAGTGTAGATTTATCTACTTTTTTTCTGGTACCAGAGCATAAACACTATTAAAAATTAATTTGCTTTTTCTACCAGTTTTTATTATACAAACTAAACATAACACTTAAAAATGGCGCTTATGTTAAACAGTGAATTAACAGTTCCAGCTTCTTAGTCACTCGCTCTGATTCAGGTCTGTCCAACTATGTGTCAGGCCCTGGTCTCACTGAAACTCAGGGGAAATAGATGAGAGTTTGATTATCAGGTTTAGCTGTAGCAGTCAAAATCACACCACCCCCCCAACACACTGTCAGGCTATGCTCAATCATCATGCCACACATGACAAGCTGTGGAGTGGTTATTTTATATCACATCAGATCAGTTGACGCTTGCTCTTAGTACCCCGTTTAATACTCTGTGATGACACTTAAAGACATAATGATGAAATAAACCGAAACAACTAAAGGCACAGTTCGACACCCAACACATACGACAAAGCATGGTCCAAAACCGTATCCCTCCGCCCTCTGGAATCCCCTGTTTCCTTCACCCATAGACACAAATGAGCCACATGCCCACTTAAAGCTGTACATATGGAGACACGCAAGTAAATGTGCATAACACATGTAAAATATAATAACAAAGCATTACTAAACACGAATCCAGAAAACACAGATCAAGGCATACCAGACAATATAACACAACCTGCACATCATTTTCATACACTTATAACTGTTGGTAAATGGCTCCTATAAGATCCTTCTTCTTGTAGCAGGAAACAAGAAAGAAGAAACAAAACTATTTTGGATGCGTTTGCTCAATGGATTAACATTTTAAACTCTGAGGTAGCCATCAAAGGTCCGTCCAAAGATTTATTACAAATTCTAGTTAAATGCCCAAAGTTTCCAAACAAATATATCAGGTTGCATTCTGGGAAAATTTATATCATATAATATATCCAGAAAAAAAATTATGTAGAAATAAGTATTGTGTTAAAATGTATTACAATCATATGAGACAACATTAGCGTCTGTCTTTCCTGTTTATTATAACCCATTATCAACGGTGTGGTGTTATCAGTTTGTAGTAAATCGTAGACAATTAAGAACATCAATCTAAAAACAAATACCCACACGTATCTCAGTTTGACAGGGAAATTATGCTGGTAGAATAGAATTGTCGTGCATTCCTCCCCGAATCTAATTTCATGTCAAGAGGATATGAATGCATACTTTTGTACATTAATTTATTCATACATTCACTCACTTTGGCAAAGCAGCGACTCCGGCTGTGTTACAGCCAAGAGCTGCGGCACCTTCACACCAGAGCCAAACAGGAGGCCAAGCAGCTGCTGTGGTGTGTTCAACGTCAACCACTATTACCAGCAACACACACGCAAACAGAGACACACGCACACACACACACTTAATTGATGCATAATTCAAATGAAAACAATATATATATATATATATATAACTGAATTGAGGAAGAGCGCGGCCAAAGAAGGCATTTTGTTGTCGTATTTCTGCGTCTCCTTTTCTCTTCGTGTGAAAATACCAGCAAGATGGAAAACTGCAGCTCAGCAGTCCAAGTAGTGAGAGATAAAGCTATCCTATCCAATAGTGAGTTGGTGGTTATTGCATCCGTTCTGCATCTGTGATCTCCCTCCATAAATGCAACAAAGTTCTTGGAGGAGCCCATTTGAAGGAATTGAATCACTCTTTGGAACACAAGAGTGGCTTGGCCTTGGAAAAAAAAACAAAATCTCAGCTTCTGCTTAGACCTTACTGCCTGGCAGTATCACACGCAGGTAGCGTTGGAGAGGTAGAGACAGAGAGCGAACAGGCTCATGAATGTTTTATCAACATTTTCGACGCCCAGTCACAACAGCCATTTATATTCCTTGTGTCGACACCCAGTGGGGATATGTGGTGGGCTGATCTATGTTTAGCAATGCAAATGTGGGGATTAAAACTTCAGGCTCGGCTGGAGAGCAGCAAAGCTCTTGCTGATAAATTAGCTATTCCCAGAAAAACACACACACAAACACGAACACACACACTTCCATTTGTGCTAAGACCAAAATTTTTGAGGCTGGTCTGACAGGTTTTAATGTGAAATCATTCCAACAAAGTGTTTGGTGTCAAGAATAAACTGCAAATGTGTCAGTGACAAGCGAGTGCGCGTGATGAGTGATGGCCTCTGCATCTGACAAACACCCGCACTCCCGGAAGCGTCACCCATCCACTTTAGCATCAATCAGCCTGTGGTGCAAAAGTTGTCTAAAAAAAGCTCATTTGGGTCTCGCATTGATGTGTTTCTCTCAAAGGTGAGTCATTTGTTCCATGGCCAGGCACTCTCTAATTGGATTGTAAATCTTTGGTGACGATTAATCATACGACCTGCTTCAGAGGTGTGAATGAGGAACTATTTTAGCAGGGTGACATCGCAAATCACCTCTGGCAACTACAGGCTCTAAGTTGTAACCTGTTTTGGAGGGATTCTCTGAGAGAAATTTAAGTGTCATTACTTACTTTTCCTTGGGAATAGCCAAGATATGTTCAAAGAGTAGTAATACATCACAACTCTTTGAACATATCTTGGCTATTCCCAAGGAAAAGTAAGTAATGACACTTGGAGACAGTGTGACACAGGCTTTGTCCTCCATTCTACACAAATCTAAGCTACAGACTGCTTGGCACAATGAGCAGTGAGTGTGACGGTACAGCTGCGTCATTACCACATCAGTGTGTAGTGAGTGTCATTTTCACATGTATGTGTACAAACAGGCTTTTTCTGACGACAGTCTTGAGGTGTTTTAGTTTACATTGGCAAAGTCCTGGTATATCGCCTGGTTGCGATGTGAATCATCTGTTTCTGTTACAGCTCCGCTGAGCTCCGTGTGTGTGGAGCAGTGAAACAGAGGAGTGGAGAGATCACGGCTATGTAATGCAACAAAAAGTCTCACACTGTGCTGAAATTAAACGAGTGCACATCAATGAGGTAAATAATATAAATAAACACAGTCTCTACTGCGTTTTGCGGCAGAGCGTTTGTGTGGAGCAGCAGCCCCACACACACACACACACACACACACACACACACATACACACACAGCGCTCCGTGTGTGGGGCTGGGCTCCGTATGTGAGAGTTGTGTATGCATGATCATATGTATGTGAGAAGTTATACATTTGTGTACTCACGATCGTACATGAGAGGTTATACGTGTGTATGTGTGATCATATGTAGGCTACATTAAAGGATATACGTGTGTATGTGTGATCATATGTAGGCTACATGAGAGGTTAAACGTGTGTATGTGCGATCATATGTAGGCTACATGAGAGGTTAAATGTGTGTATGTGCGATCATATGTAGGCTACATGAGAGGTTATACTTGTGTATGTGTGATCATATGTAGGCTACATGAGAGGTTAAACTTGTGTATGTGTGTTCGTATGTAGGCTACATGAGAGGTTAAACGTGTGTATGTGCGATCATATGTAGGCTTCATAAGAGGTTATACGTGTGTATGCGTGATCATTTGTGCATGTTGATTTAAGACATTAAACTGTAGAATAGCTCCATTTTCAATGACGTTCAACTCACAATGACAGGGAAAATACGCTCTGTCTGCTTAGATGACAGAGATTGGCAGATATCCGATTCATATAAGATTTATTTCCACATGAAGTGAACATCTGACCTGTGCCACGTGGGAGGAAAAGATCTGAACTGGGTCACTTGAGCCGTGTAAAGGCGGCCTTAGAGATATTAGTGATGTTGATAGGAGAATCCAGACTTAATGTGCTGCGTTATCTTCATTACAAGGCTCGAATGTGGCTTTCGGCTCCACACAGATTGTTTGTCCAAAAATGTCTCTTTTATTGTGAATGTTGCAGACCCTGGGTCTAGCTGTACCTTGTAAGATGTAAATTGTAAGATCAGTAGCATGCGATGACAAAAAGGTAGAGCGTTTCTCATCTGTGGGTCACAAGTGTTCTGATCCCTCACTCCACTTTAGCTGGGACAAGTGAGACGCTAATCTACTTGGACTGGACTGGACTCGACTGTCTGGGCGTAGTAGTTGCAGAACCTTTGACAGCTTCAGGTTTGCAGCAGGTACTTAGTCTCAGTGCACTGTATCTCCCTGACAGCTGCTGGCATCTGCCGTCCACCCCCATCGATTGAGGCCGTTTGTCTAGGCCTGCCTGCATAATTCTGTTTAATGTATGAGGACCGAGGGGAACTCCAAGTTTGTCAAAGTCAGTCCTGACTGATCCGACCCAGCACCACGTTAATGCAGCCTGGCAGGCCCTCCCCGAGGACAGAGCCCGGCTTTAGCGAGGAGCACTGGTTCTGACCAGGCCGATTCTTCAAACAAGAGATGTTCAGGTGATCCCAAAAAAAATAAGAAAAACAAGAAAAAATAAATAAAATAAATAAATAAATAAATAAATAAAATTAAAAATTAAAAAATAAGAAAACAAGGAAGACAAACCATTTTGTTGGATTTGTGATTTTAAAAAAAAGTAAATCAAAAACCACTTTTTCATTTTTGTACCTTCAGTGCATCATTGAAGGTACAAAAAGGGCTTTCTGTCATGTTGTTCGATGAATATTTATAAGTTTTCCTTCCTTTAAAACCACTTAAGCCATTCAAGGAAAGTGTCAAACTAAATTCATTTATTATACTCCATTAATTTTAACCAGTTATAGTCTGCTTAAAACCCTAAAATAGAACAGGCGCTCAAATATCAATTGTTAGGGATTCCATGAAAATCCTCCACATCTTTGCATTGTCACATGCATTGCCATTCCAATCTCTCCTTTCCCTCCACTGACCTGTCAGGTCAGACAAGGAAGAGAACGGGAAAGAGGAATAGCTTTATGTCTACATACTGATCTGAGCTCAGTTTTAGTATTTCCCACATGAGAGGTTAAACGTGTGTATGTGTGATCATATGTAGGCTACATGAGAGGTTATGCCTGTGTATGTGTGATCATATGTAGGCTACATGAGAGGTTAAACGTGTGTATCTGTGATCATATGTAGGCTAATTGAGCTCAGTTATAGAATTTCCCACATAGAGGGAGGTCCGTGAATTGAAAATACGAGGCACCTAATGCGATGAGAGGACACGTGTCTACATACAGTATGGTAATTGGCTTGTAGATCTGTACCTGATGGCAACGCCTTATCCTCTCCTGAGCATAGTGGGGCCGTGTGTGTGTGTTTGTGTCAGTATGTGTATTTCTGCCGGTGTGTTGGGGGTTAACATTGCTGTCGACTGTGCTCTCCCCCTCCGTTCACTGTCCTTCCTCCTCACGCAGGAATTTCATTCATTCATGGTTAATCTGCGGACTCAAGGTCGGAGTCAGGACTCAACTTGACATAACTGAAATAGATTTGACTTGAACTGAATTTTGACTGAACACCACCGATGTGTGACATCAATTGGACTTGAGATTCAGAAAGACTAACTACCGTCCTCAACGCTAGTGTAATATTTAGCCAAAATATAATATTTGTAGAACACCAATTATAGTGGCATACATGTGACATCACATTGGACAATTACAGAAATCAGAGAAAGTTAAGAAAATAAGAAAGAGAACAAACAGCGGCAGCAGAGAGATAGCGGTGTCAGACACTCACGTAAAGCTGTGGAAAGCTGCTTTAATCAGGTTGTGACTTCAGGTGAATGTTAAACAGGATTCTCCACCCGCCTTCAAACCATTGTGAAGTTAATACTGAAACAAACACAGGCTGTGCTCACAAACAAACTTAATCAATGCTATTATTAATGGCTGGCTGCTTTAGATAGGACAAAAAGCAGGCTGAGGAGACATTTCACACCTTAATCAGATTGAAAAATGGCTTTAGTGGCATTCATGGTGCTGCCTGCCAGTGTGTCACTGCTCATTCTGTAGCTTTTTATCTTCAATGAATTGTTTTTGTTCTGTTATTTAATGTTTGGTGCAAAATGCCTCTAAACAGGCACCACAGATCCAAATTAATTTCTGGAATCCATGTCAGAATTTAGCTTCACCCTATTTTGCTTCTCTTTGTGATATTTTTATGAACGTCATGATTAGTTTTGTGGTTTTTTTTACACGTTACAGTCATGTGTAATGTCTGTCAACGGTAACGCGAATATGATAGCTAATAACGTTAGCCTCAAGGATTAGAACGTTATATAGATTTTATTTATCAGTAGAATGTTTCAGTGTTTATTTGAAATTGTTGCTTATAGAAATGTAAACCTTGAGTTTCTCTCTTGAGCGCTCTCTCTCACACACACACATTTTGCATAGACTTTATTGACACTGTCGCACATGATGCTACTACGCCATGCTGCTATTATTGACCGTACAAAATGCTCTGCATATTCTCAAGGCATGTCCAAATGTTGAAAAGCTAACAATAGACATACAGAACATTATCAGACTTGAAATCAAATTAAAAGGGCTAAATATAATCACGTATAGAAAAAACTGATTGTTGATAAGAACCAAAACAAAAGCTCTGCTGCTTGCTTCATGAAACTGAAGATGATAAAAAACAAGGTAATAATAATAATAACATAACATCATACTGATGGTTGTGCACTGAATGAAGCCGGTAGTGCTGGCAGTATGATATTTTGTTGCTTTCATTCTGTGGCCCCGTGTTGGAATGAGCTGTGGAAAGGTTAAGCTCGTACGGGCTGCGGGAGTGAGGCTAATTTATGAAGGGTTAACCTTATTAAAAAATGTAATTAATTTTTAAATTTGTTTTGTTTGTTTTTAGTAGGAGGACATGTCAGACTTTAAGAAGCTGCTACGAGTCGGACCGGCGATAACCCGACAGGATACCAAGATTTACTGCCAGGAGAGGCTCTCCTTGACCCTCGGGTTCGTGGCAGCAGGTTTTTATCTTTATCTGTCCCTTATCCCATGCGCTTCCTGTGTTTTTGCTGTTTCCCCTCCCCTTGTGTTTTCTTGCGGTGTTCTGTGTTTATGTGTGTTGGTGGGCGGGGGGCGTGTCTTGACCGGGAGCTCTAGTCATCCCATCGTTCAATCAACGTCCTCACCCAAGCTCAACACTGAATCAGCCCTGGCTTTTCACCCACTCATCACCAGTTCGTTGTGTCATCCTGAGTGAATTGAATTCAAGTCTCAGTTTTTCATCTCCTTATAATCTGCGGTAATTTTGTCTTCTCTGTGTTCATTACTGTGACCATTACTCTCCAAGATACGTGCTCATTCACCAGTGCAGCCACTCACCGCTCTCACCTTCCAATGCTCAGCCTGCAGCTCCGACCTCCAGTTCCTTGCTCTGCCATTACGCTATGTAACAATAAATTCAACCTTTGTCCAATCCAAGTACGCCTCAGTGTTCTGCTTGTGGGTTCACCTGTCTGACACTTTGCTGCTCAAAGCGAAACCTACAGAGTTTCAGCTGTCAGTACAGGATTGGGGCCTCTACTGTGTCCCTTATAGTGAAAGACATATGTGGGGCCCTGCCTCAGGTCTTGACAGATTAGTTTTTTTAAGGATGGAAATCCACCTTCTTCTTTTTTTCTTTTATCATTTGCATCATAACCATGTACATTATGACATACCGTACATACAGTATTCCTAAATGTTCCTCCTCTTGGAGAGCTTCCAAATTTTGATGATAATCTACCCTACATTTTTGTGTGGGAACAAACTTGGAACAGGAAGCTGGACCACAACCAGAGGGTCTACATCTACCACCTTTCCTGGGCACGGCGAGTGGTAGAAAACGCCTTTAGCATTCTTGCCAATGGGTTCACGGTGTTCCGTTCCAAGTTCCTCAACAGCTTCAACTCAACTCCAACTCTGCTTCAGTGGTAACCCTTTCTTCCCACTCCAGTTTGGATTGGGTTTCAGAAGTTTGGTGTACTGGGTTCTCAATGTTGCCTCCCTTATCGACACCTCCTCAACTGAAATCACAACAATATACTTTATTTCAGGCTCTATCACTGACACCTACACGCTGGAAAGGCAGTCAGTCACATTTCGACCAGCCTTTCCTCCATCTCAGCTGTCTAACAGACCATTTCCAAAAGTCTGCTTATTCCCTTCCATCTCATTGTTGGCTTCTCATTGGCTATTGTTGTCTCGCTTGGAAAGTAGTGACATAGACACCCAGATTTAAAATCCTAAACATCAAATATGTTTGAAATTATCAGCGCAGACACACTGGATCTGTGAGCAGTTTAGGAGGTCTAAGATTTGATCTGTAAACCCTTTGCATTAGCATTTCATCCAGGCAGATAATTGTTTCCGCCCAGCTTTGAGTGGAGAACGCCGCCGGGATTCTCAGAAGGGCCGAATCGGACTCAAAATCTGCTAGATTATCCTCTAGTGTGTGCCCAGCATAAGGGAACTGTTGAGAGCGAACAATTTAGAATCCAAATGCAAACACAGACTAGGAGCCAAGAGATAAAATAGAGACAGCTTTA
The DNA here is from genome assembly GCA_900303265.1 of Brotula barbata. Lineage (NCBI taxonomy): Eukaryota > Metazoa > Chordata > Actinopteri > Ophidiiformes > Ophidiidae > Brotula > Brotula barbata. The sequence continues at coordinate 163,923 of OMNV01025987.1, read as the reverse complement.
TTGCAAAACTTTTTTGTAGATGAGTCTGTTGCCAGAGATGGAGCACTCATGAATGGAAGTTTGGCTTAGGGGGTTTGAGGAGCAAAGGAGCGGAGCTGGTAGGGGAGCAGGGCCAGGGATTGAAGCATGCTTTGCGCCTGGAGACAGAGGCAGAGCAGACTTTGGATCTGAGACCAGGAGGGAACGAGACAAGCTTGGACAGAGCTGCACGTGGCTGGAGACAGGAAGCAGGTGTATGAGTGACTGAAGGATCTGGCAGAGTCTGGGAGGATGAGCCTGGGTTTTGAACTGCAGGAGGTAGTGGCGTTGATTGGTTGATCAGTTGCAGGTGTTGGGGTGAGCTGCTTTAGAGAGGTACCTGGAGACCAGGCCTACACCACACACACACACAAACACACACACACACACACACACACACACACACACACACACACACACACACACACACACACAAAGACAAGACAAAACACACACACACACACACACACACACACACACACACACACACACACACACACACACACACACACACACACACACAAACAGACACACACACACACAAACACACACAAACACACACACACAGACACACACAAACAC
>OMNV01025987.1:135029-163303 GCA_900303265.1 Brotula barbata | reverse complement strand
CACACACAAACACACACACACACACACACACACACACACACACACACACACACACACACACACACAAACATGTAGGAGAGACAGGCTGGGGAAAAACGCAAGATTTAGAAGTGAACACCACTTGCAATGATGCAATGTACTGCACCATAACGGCCTGGACTTGGTCTGATCTTGGCCCCTCTAGAGAGAGTACACACACATATTTAAATAATGTCCTGCAGTAACATAGAAATAACATATTTCATCATACATCATATATGTTCAGTGAATCAGAACACACGACATATATGAAATAGAATCCCAATACACCAGGGTGTGGCAATAAACATACAGCTGGGGGCAGCATGGTATCTTTTATTTTTACCATTTTATCTTTTTATCTTTTCATCATATCATACCTTTTCACAAAGATTGAGATGTAAGCTCAGTTGATTAGAAATCTGTGTGAAACTTTTGAAAAGTCAAGAGCTGTTACAGGGTGCTTTTTTGACATTACACTTTTATTTTCTCTCTATCCTCAGATGGAAAAAAAATCTTTTCAAATTATGTGTAAGGCTGCTGACTCCCTCATTGACAGGGAGAAACAGAAGCCTGTCAGCCCTTAATAGTGAGATAAATACTTTTCTAAAGAAAAAACTTAGTCCGTCCACTTGCTGTTGAGGTTCACGGAGGACTGGAGTCTCCCAGTGGTCATCCGGTGTGGAAAAAAACCCAAAACACAATCAAACCGTCGTTCACACATATGGGCAGATTACTAACCACCAAGTGTCACAGTCCTCCATCATACCGTATGACATGCTGGTGGATGGTGCACCCCTCTTTGGTGTTTCATCAGTAATAATACTAACACGTCCAAATTAATGAAGTAATGAATTATTAATTAGATTCTAAGTAACCTAAATAAGTATGGCAGCTTTGAAATAAGTGTGTCATTTGATTTTCACATCATATTCAAAACCTTTATTTCAATCTGTTTGTCCTGACCCCACCCATCCCCCACGCCCCGCCATCCACAAACCAACAATTTTATGTTGTTTTATATTTTATTAATAGCAACATCAGAGTACTAAATGTACAGAGGACGAATCCAATGAGAATCGCATTTACAGTGCTTGCAAATACAGAGCTTAGTAGTACAAGAGTAACCAAATCAAATTCACCTGGAAATCCAAACATTTACCAATAACTACAAAAGGAAGAGATGTGGTTCATAAGACACAAAATAAAAATTATACAACATTTAGCCGTCACAGAGACAGACTGAGTCCCTTTGTGGATGTGTGTCATGTGTTTTGTATATTATATATTCATAGGTCTTATACAAAAGTAACAGAGGTACTCATTGATATATTAAACACAAATATAAAAAGTTTAAGTCACAAAGTACAAATTCTTCATTCTTATGGCAACAACACAACTCCAATCAGGTGCCTGCGTTTACGTATGGTTTGTGATTGTAAGTTATCTATGATGAACAAAACACTGTGCACTCTCATGTGAAATGACAAAAAGGAAGAGTCCCTTAGATCTTCCCCCACCAGAAATTCAAAGTTTTTCTGTCGTGACACGCTCACAAGAAACTGCATTTTTGTCAACGCTCTGAATCTGATGAATCATATTTTCCATTACCACCCAAATTCTCATTTGTGTTCTCGGCCTAATCCTTGTTCTGACGGCATACAAAGCCCTCTATGCCATAATGTACATCTTGTCTTCTTCTACCCGGGGGATTGTGAGGAAGTTGCAATGTTACAAAAAAAAAAAGGGTTTATTATTTCAAGTCTGTATTGATAAGCACTGACAGTGACGTAGCTCTTGTGAGTAGAAAGATTAAGACCCACGAGGAGATTCAGAGCCCTCTGCTTTGGATACAGTAAGCACACATGATTTCGGAGACAATCAGTACGTTTTACATCTAGGTTAAAACATTGATTCTAATCAGATCAAAGCAATTAAAAGGTTTTTCAAATGTCATATAAATGCCATCATCAGATTGAAATGTGCATCAATCTACACGGGTATATCGACTTACATTGTGTGATTGTGAGTCAATCTATTCAAGCTTGTAAACGCCCTCTGACTTTCAACTGGTGTAAGCGTCCTGCACATGTGTCCCTCACTTGATGCATTTATACGATGATCAGGCAAACATCCGCCCATATTATCAACTAAGAAATCCAATTAATTCCATCCATGTATATGGCTTGCTGCGTATTTTTGCCTCCATCACAGTACAAACAAAACTTTTTGTGCATGTAGACATACTGAAAGAGGGGGACAACATATCAGGGTATCACTTTCAAACACGGCATACTTTAGAAAACGTTTTGAAGTTTTAATGAATGCTTTACTAATTTTAAATCGATAGCAATTGTTTACAGATCAGTAACAACCAAGCCAAGCTTTGTCTCTCATATTTCCTCCTCAAGCACAATTCGCTTTGTCTGTCTGTCTTTTCTGGTTTAAATCAGTAGCTTCAGTAAGATTTTAATGGGACACTTGACTTACCTTTTACACATCAAAAATTGCAGACACTGAAGCCTGTGATTATCAATATTATTCGGTAATTGGGGGACATAGTTTTGTTACTGTCCTGCATTCCAGTTGTTAAATGTAATTTTTTTCATAAAAAAAATAAAATTCAAGTTGTTGTTCAAGTTGATAAAAATTAGAGATGCCAAAATAATTTGTACTGGAAGATGAAATACACCAGCCAATGGATTTTATACAAGCCGGAAACTCAAATGGTGTTATTTAGGTATTAATGACTTACTATCGATAATTCATGTTATGTATTAGCCACCAATGAAACCAGTAATTTAACAGTACAAATTCCTTTATAAAGTGACCTTATTAGAACATGGTATCTGTCATTTGAATAGTTGAAAGATGACCCTCCTTCTTTTTCTCAAATTGACCCATGGCCTCACTGCCGTTTCCATTTGCTCTGCTTCAATTGCCCTGAAGCTGTGTGCCGCTGTGACCAACGTACTATGAATATCTTCCTTCAGTTCTCTGCCATTTATTTTGCAAATACGTCTCTTTCAAAGATGGTGAAACACCCAAACGCCATGATTGAAACAAAGTCAAGACATTGATTCATCTCCTCTCATGTGGATCATGCTGACAATAAGGGTAAAATAAACCTTGGCCTTGGAGAAACCCAGCCAACATCTAATTCAAATATGTCAATAAGTGGTAATCAGTGAGTGTGATGAGCAAACAGGTGTCACAGTCCCTCCAGACGTGTGTGGCACATCCTTCATTGTGACAGGGAAAGCCTGACTAATTGGCCGCTTGTTTGTGCTGAACGAGACAAAGACACAAAAATGGAGGGCTAAGCTGGAAAACGTTTGGTTTCGAAAAAGGCTTTGGTGTCTTTTTTAACGTTTTGTTCGAGCCCGCATTCCTCTCGCCTTTGCCTGCTCAATCTCATGTACGACCCCCAATGTTTTGGGAATCGACCATGACCTGCAGAATGATTTTATTTTCAACCAAAACCCAGCTCTCATAAGCCACACCTCTTAACTGTCCTGAAATAAAGAATTAACTGATAAGGTGAAAAGGCAGTAAGGCATTTCCTTCCAGATCATTTTGAGGTAAGAGGAGGAAGGAAGATGGCTGCCTTTATTTTTGCCTGGTTAAAATATACATCGGAGCTTTGAGTTACAATCTGAAGAACACAGACCAAATTACTTTTAGCGAGCGACGCCGTGAGGATTTAATGACACTAACAAAGCAAACAAGCCATTCAGACATTTTAACACTTCTTTTTATCTTAACTTATCCGGGACAACGCCACCACTTCATCCCTGTAACTGACACGTTAAGTCCAAGCAGTTTAGAGAAAATCCCTGACTCAAAGATGCTCTAATCTGAGCGGATCTATGACCAATTCCTAGAGCGGTGATGATCAATAGCCAATGAGAGCTTGACAGGAGGCAGAAAACAACATTGGGGCTCCCTGCTATTTTTTTTTTCTTTTTTTATCCTGCACAACATAAACGACACACTACCTAAACAGCAAACAGTCCAATCCGTGTTTAGACCATTTTCATCTGCGTCACGATGTCACATGACACTAGTACTGTGTCAAGACAGATCTCTATACCTTCTATAGCCTTTATTGCTTGTTATTTTATTCATTGGTTCTGCTGTGGAAAATGAGTTGTATAGAATCATTACAATGACTGATTCATTGTATTAACTGGAGTAGAAGCCAAATTTTAACATGCATATAAACGTACGAGTGATCCGAAACAAAGACTGTTTAAGGGAGTGTGATATTTCCCTCAACTTTGTCACAATAAAGAACCTTAAAGGTGTTATCCGATATTTCTGGAAAATCCCAAGGGTTCAGTTTTTTTTTCACTTACTTCTGATGAGACAGTTTATCAGTACCATGATATTGACAGATACACCTTGCATTAGACAATTGGAAATAATAATACCACTGCCATGTGGAAAATGTCTGTTGACAAAATCAAAAGTGACTTGTTGCCTTTTTTAAACTTCTTAAGTTTGCATGACTTCACATATCAATGTCAGTTATCTAATCTCCTCACATCTCGCCATCTTTACGTCTTGTCTGCACTCGGTTGTGTAGTGTTCACACTACCGTGTCATCTAGACATGACATCACAGGAAGTGATTTCTGAGGCCCAGTAGTCTGACTTTGGCATGTTTGCTTCAAAATTTGGATGAATACTACTCACATAATCATGTGTACCTCACATCTTTTAAATTGTGAATTCCTGATCATTTCACATGTTCATTAATGCTTTTAGCTGAAAGTTTTCTATCTGACAACCGAACGTTGTCAGGGGCTGGAGCAGTAAATGATATGATAGATGTGATACAGTGTACAGCTAATGCAATGCAGTCTTGATCAAGTGAGCTAAACTTGGACTGTTACTTGGCAGCTACTATTGGATTTACATTGTTTTTATCCATGTGGTGAATCTGACATGGAAGTGATGATGTCATTGGTTTCCCAACCAATCACGAGCACAGCAGAAACCAGGATCTAATCTGCACACCTTAGGAAACCCCTCAGGACAATTTCAGACCTTCCACCTGGAAATCGCTCATCAGTTTGTGAACTATTGCAGCGTCTACTGAAATATACTGGTTAGCTAAAGTTATAATACATATACTGCTTCAAAGTGCAGGTAGGAAGCTTGGCACAAGGTTAGTTTTGTGTTTTGAAAGAAATACCGCAGTTACACATGTAAACAAGGACACTATCCCCGACCTAGCTGGAACCTTCCCAAAAATGGGAGAGGTCTGGAAAAATAGAACACACCTGTACACAAATAGAAGCAAATATATAGAAAATACATTTACACGTGTATAATATACAGTAAGATTTCATAACCTTCTGGCTATTAAGATAACACTCTCCATTCAAAAAATATATGTTATGTCAAGTAAGGAAATCCGGAACCCGATACACATGTGAGGCTGACTTGGTATGGGTCATTCATTAGGGTGGTGTCATGTTGTGAAGGGGCAAACACGGCCGTTTTACACCACAGTGTTTATCCCAGGCCTCCTGATGGCTCAGACTGACAGAATGGCACACTGGGACTGTCATTTTACCGGTAGCTTTTTCTTGTGAATAAGTGGAGAACAAGCCTACAACCGTCTAAGTGAATTATCGGAGACCTATGTCAACACACAATAAAAGCCATCTTATATCTGTACATATTGCTGTCTGCAGCCAAAAACATTTACAATTACAGAGTTGTGTTTGTGCTTTATACAAACCCACAGCACATTGAAAGGTAGATTAATAGGTGGCTTCTTTAAAAGCTTCATAGCACAAAGGTAATCTGTCTTTCAGAGCTTGAGGTTGAGAATAAAAGGACTCTGTGCTAGAAAGCTCTCGGGAGACCTTTGCTGTCCTTCCTGACCACAGAGTTCCTTCACCTTCACTTTAAGAGAGAGGTTAAGCCAATTTGGCAGCAGCTTGATTGGCTTGGTGTAATCCCCTTACCTCAACAATACACTGATCGAGTGTTTTTAAGGTTTTAGGAGAGTAGAAATGAAATAGTCTTCCTTCTGAAAGGTCTGCTTCTTGAGGCACAGACAGACACTCGTGGACTTTGTTGACAACCTCTTAAAACCCTGGCTGTGCTGCCTGAAATTCTGATAACTCTTGTCATTTTACAGCAGAGTCTAGACATTAGAGGATCTGGGGAGAGATAAATAGTATGGTTTGGAGGACCCGATGTGGATCATTTTAGTTGTGAGACACCCTTTGCAGCAATACTTCCACATGTACTTACTGTAATTCCTATTCGTGTATTTTATTCATCCGTTTTTAAATGTTTCATGCTCTTTGGGTATCAGAAATAATCTGTCAGAGGCGTGACGTGATTATTTGAACTGAATCTCCTAATCTGTTTCAGTTTTCAAGTGCTGCAGCTCAGATCAGAATCCTAATCAAATACTGTAATTTATCAGAAAAAGCTGCTGAGACCAGGACCGGGATAAAGAGGGAGGGAGACAGACCTGAGGCAGTATGTGTGTCCTGCTGTCCTCAATGCTGTCTCCACCGCTCAGTCAACACAAGTACCTGCTGCTGTGGGATTTGGGACGACGCGGAGCCTCCATCAGAGGCGACTTTTGTTTCCATTTTACATTTTTAGTGAATTGACATACAACTTCCACATACGGGGCAACTGGAATGGGCTTCATATGGAGTTGTATTATAATATTATATATATGATAATCTAGAATATATTATCAAATTGAGCATTTCATTTTGTACTAGTACACTCAGATTATTTCCTTTGTTAGATGGGGCAATTTAAGTAACAGCATTTAATCCAGCTGCTTTGAACCTTCAATGTCAGGGCTGTGACAGACGTTTCCGTATAAAAAATAGATGCAACTATTTTGATTTTAAAATGGGATCTATATAAACAATGTTTGAAATCAATAAAGCATATACCGTTTCTTTTGTCCATCTTCTCTTCTCCCTACCTAATAGAATAATGCTCCATATAAATATCGCTTAACACAGTTCTTAAAACTATTTCAAAACATATTCAAATACTTTTGTGTCATTTTTTTTTTTCTTTAAAAAACAATGTCACTGGAGTCAGTACAGGGTTAATATAGCACTCTGTCTTTTGTCCATCAGTTGACTCTTCCTTCTGTCCAGGTTGTGGCACATAGTGGCATTATTGGCACATAGTTCATAAATACACTTCATCTTCCATTGACAGTTCATCTTCCATTCACAGGAGCCCCTCGGATTCATCTGCTCAAAAATCACATAAATTCCTGTTTGACACATTTGTGATGTCCAGTATTGTCCCACAGATCCTGTAAATATTCCTACATGTGATCTATATCTAAATGACTGTACGTCCCTGGAAATATGGAGAGGCAGCGTCCTGGAATGGCCGCTCTGCTTGTCATTTCTACAAAAATAAATATCTTCACAAATGTCCAAAGAGTGGTCACACTGTTTTCCCAAAGGAGCCATTTTGTTTTTGTGTGTTTCTTGTTTCCTGCTGAATCCTGTGGAGATGAGAACAAAAATCAACCAACCAAATCAAAATGACCCTCGGTACCAGATCAGTGCAAAATAAGAACAATGTAAAGGCTTTGCCTGACTCCACGAAACTGCCCACCACATACAGAGCCATTGGGCAGCTGTGTTTGGGTGTGAGAGTGGGCAGGGTTTTAATTTCTATTTCTAGCTCTATCTCTTTTTTCCCATTTTATCACTGTGTCCACGCTCAAAGAACAAAAGTGAGAGTGTCCACCATTAGCGCTTTTACAAATCTTTATCTTTAGTACAAAGGTTCATAATTCTGATAATTCACATCTTATTTTCTTAACGACCTCTGAACTTGATGACGGATGGTCATCTCAGCAACATTTATTTCATTTGTACATAGTTATATAATAAAAAAAGATAGCATATTGTCATTATGTGGTTACGTAGATTAAAAATACATTCTTAAACACAACAAGAAGTCTACAACATCAAAATCTGTTGATACAACACATGTAACAACATTGTGTGTAATATCAAGAAATTTATGGAGACTCTGAAACAATAATAAGGGACACTGTGTCTTTAAGGCTGCAGCACTGGGAGAGGACTGAGACTAACATGTGACCAGACAAAGATTGGGTTCTGTTTCCTCACCATACTACCTGCAGGCAATGTGTTCCTTTTCAAATCTGGGTCAATAGCAGACGTTACACAAGTCCCCCAGGCTTCCAGCAACACTGTGTGGCCACCGCATGTGTTTAACTTTCAACCTTTAGATTTTACAATGGAGGCCAGATATGTAGGTTGGAATCAGACATGAAATCATTATCTGCCCACATATCGCAGGGAATTATACAACAAATTCTTTACCCGTTCTGATACTGCACTGACGGGATGTAAATGACTTCAGTCCACCCACACACCACAAAGACCGTGGGGCTGAATGTAATGGTGTCACAATAAGTAACATATGCCAAGTTCTCCTCTGTTCCCAAACTGGGGCAGCATCACCACTGGGATAGCAGTGGCCAAGGCTCATGTGGTAATTTGTGTTACAGTACTCACCAGAGCATAAATTCAGGGAGTCTGTTCCACCGACAGAAGTGAATGAGGCCTTCGGCTGGTCAACAGGAGATCTCAAACCACTTCTCTGACACAAAGGCCACAGGAATCAGTTGCCTTTCAGTGGGAGAGGGCCTGTGGAGTAACCACAAAAATATAGCATAAGATGTCAAATGTGTCCTCGTGTCTCTGATTTGGTCCATTTCTCACCATCTACATCTTCTATAACCGATATGAACTTCAGTATATATATATATATATATATACAGTATATATTATACAATGTATATTATATTGGTTGGTTATATTGTATATTATATTGTGTTATATTATGTTATATTGTTCTATATATTCTATGCTTCTTTTATCATTTTGTTGTTGTTTTGTTTTTGTTATTGTTGGTGTTTTGTTGCTATCAGCTATTGGATGACTTGATCTTTCGGGATCAAGAAAGAAAGAAAGAAAAAAGGAAAGAGAAAAAAGAATATATTTATCTATCTAATTGGTGCACAAAAGAAACAATAACAAAAAAAATATAAAAATCGCTATTGCATTGCAAACCTTTATCATTATGTTCATCGTTGGCATTTTCTCTCCTTGCTCTCATCACTTAGCTGGAGCACATTTTGTGCTGTCTTTACCGCAACAGCACTTGTTTACAGTAAAATAAAAAAAAAAGTGTCATCGTGTCGCATGAAACAGCCTATTTGGTTTATGGGGGCATTCAATTCAGTTGATAAGTTTTAAGTCATCTGCTATTCTGAAGATATCTATCTGGATAATTTGCAGCAAAAACAAAAACACTGATGCTGGGGTCATAAAACATGAGCTATATTAGTGTTAGAAATGTTTTGCTTTAAATGTTGCCACTTCTGACTGTTTTAACTGGGAGGACAAGACCGTTACTGGAGGCAGAGTGAATCAGATGAAAGGGTTTCATACATGTTTCCTTCCCCTCCTGCTTCATTCACTCCCACATCATTAGCTCGCTTTAAACCCTGAAGGCAAAAATCTTTCTTAACTGTATACAGTACATGATGACAATTTTAGTTTTTAAACAGATGGGATTGTTTTTAAGTAAAACAATGAGTCACATATCCACACACAGAGACACAAATAGAGACTTAACAAAATGTCAGATCAGCAGTGTCAGTCTCCTCCGGCAGTAGAGAGGCCAGTGTCCAGCAGGAGATGTATTCAGTAAATAGCATAATTTGCCTCTTTAGTCATTTTTGTAGTTATTTGTTCTCAGTACTGCACCCACGGATCCACATGACAACACATTTTCAAGAGGAATATCAACATTTGTCATTTTTAGCGCAAAGTCTAAGCAGGATCAGTTAGAAATCATTGCCATAAATTATGAATTGACTTGTTACACAATGCTTACTGGCATTCATGCTTTTTATGGAGCTTAGACATGCTGATCAGCACAGTGCTCCAGGTATCACACAGATATGCAAAACACAACACAACAGACAACTGCATGCACGCAAGCAATTTATTTTTGAATTTACCTCTGAAACTACATACTGAACCGGATCCCGAGTATGAAGGTGAACAAGAACCGCCCTAGAATAATTCCTGTCTAAAATGTGACTGTGTTTTGCAATTTTTACATGTTATATTACATATGTGAAAATTATAGGATGATGTAAATATATAGTATTATGTTGAATCTGATGTTTAAAACAGTGTGATTATAATAATCATATCTGTTGTGGTCAGGGACATCAGTGCATCAGGGATTCTACAGCTGGTTCTGTCAGTAAAATGCATCAGTGTGCATCCACCCTGAAATGATGAGTGAAGCTCACCTGTTTCCATTGTATGCGGTCTTATAGACAGGCGTCTGCTGGATCATTTCGTCAGTGTATATGGGCACAGCAGCCCGAATGCACTCATGAGAGCATTGCAGGCTGTCATTGTAGGCAGTGAAGATGTCCACCTTGCTGGGCACCCGGGCAGGGGTGAAGTCTGTCAGGTTCTGGCAGCTTTCTTCCTGCTGGTGGATCTTACGCTGATGACTATTGTGACGGCCATTTCCTGACTGTGCACAACTACAAAAACAGGTACCAAAGACAAGAAGCAAACAGAAAATCATACCTTGTACCTTTAGCCAATCGCACAGATGTGTATCAAGTGTGTGTTAATCTGTCTCTGTGGAGATTCACAAACATGGTATCAGATTAAGTAAAGGAATCTTTCCTACCAGTTTTTAAGGACGAGTGTTGTGATCAAGGCTGCGATAACCATAATAAGAGACACAGTGATTGTGATTATCTGGTGAACTGCCAAACCTGCAAAGAATACAAAAAATGGAATTACACAAATGTATGAAAAAAACTGTCGAACTCCTGTGATCCTCTGCAAAGGCCCATGCAGCAAGTTTTCATTTAGTTTTCCATACAAATCCCCCACACGGTACAAAACTGTGAGAGCAGCTTGAATACAAAAAAGAGGTTAAAAAGCCAGAACAATTATGCTCTCCTGTAAATACTGATGACACTATCACCTGCTGCTATTCATAATTTAAGAGTGACATGAATTATTCCATTATAATAATATATTAATATAATTATGTTCAGGCTTTTTCTTACTTAAAACAAATCATTACTCTTTCAAAATTAAAAATAAGAACATAAACTCACAATCAGTCAATATTTACATGAGCTGACTGTAATCTGTTGGCATCAAAAATAATATTTTCCAGACCAAATAAACCTGGCGACAGACCCCTAAGCTCAAAGATATCTCCTGGTCTTTCATAACATTTTTCACCTCAGAGTTTCTGTGCAGTTTTTGCCTGCAGCTCCTTATTAAACATTACAGACGGTATCACTTATTGATGTGGCATGCAGCACGGCAAATAAATGATTTGATCAAAAATGGATTCTCTATGTAGTCTGAGCTCTTTGAATAGGAACATTTAATGTGGATTGCACAAGCATTAAAACAGGTACTCGTGCTGACTGGAGGTGTAAAAAAAATCAAGCTGAAAATTTGGTATGTTAAAGATATGACTGTATTGATTTAACAATTTGATTAACATTCCTTCAAAAATTGATGTGGATGTTAAAGAAACAATCATTTTCTATCTTACTTGGGTCATTTTTTTGGTGTGAGTGATGAGCAATGCACCCAGCAACTTACTGTCTAAAGTGTGGAAACACTTCTGTTTCCAAAAAGATGGGACAACAATAATGAGACACATAAATCGAGGTGCTGTTGTGTTTAAAACAACCGATGCAACAATAAAAGAAACTTATGCATTATTGTGTAATTATAGCTGTTTCAAGTTATTTGTAACATTTCGGGCCATATTCATAAAAAGTACTTTCAACTTTAATGTCATGCTGAGGGCACAGACAGTCACACTAACATTTATCTCATTAATAAATGTGAGTTACAACCCTGCCGTTTTCTGTTTCAATAAAATGTGGCCCTGCTGCCCTTTCATGTGCATTTTATGTCCTTTGCATGTCACACGAGCGATTCATAAACGCATATACTATAAAAATGTACTAAAAAACTATAAAAATGGCGAGTAATTGGGTGGTTGCTGGTTCAATTCTCTGTTGAGTCAGACATTGCACCCCTAATTCCTCCCAAAGAGCAGGCTGATGCCTTGAATGGATATCATCGGTGTGTGAATGTGTGACTTGTAAGTCGCTTTGGATCAAAGCGTCTGCTAAAATGTATAAATGTAAAATAATTCATGTATTCATTCATCTTTTGACAATAAGTCTCATCTGTGCTGTGAGCCCAACTCAATGATAACATCAATGAAACAGTGCACACCTGACGACATTAAAGCCACCGTATCCTTCATCCAAAACATCGGCTGGAAAGGGAGTTTTCTTCCACCTTCCACTAAATAAATCAAGGGGTCTGTCAACAATAATTAAGTCTGTAAATCTGACTCCGCCACGCACACTTACAGCATTTCACCACACGTCCTTAGGAGCCTAAGTCCTACCCATTTGCGCCCTGCACCTCACTTTAACTTTGCTTCAATATCAAAATGGACTTGGCCATGCCCCAAACGCTCCTGTATGGGCATTCGTAAAATATATACACAAGTTTACCTTAATACTTTCTGGTTGGGTGCTTCAGGAGAAGTATACCGTGGCCTTGTATTCATAAAAGTAACTGTTTAAGCCACAATGCTGAGTGGATATCATTCCTGCATGACAGAGGTCAGTTGCTTGGCTGTTTGAAAACACCTATCAGCTGATGTGGAGGTAATATGACATCAAAGATCTGATGCCAAAAAAGTTAAAGTTAAAGTTAAAGTTAAAGTGTTCAAGCCCGCACACTCCCGCAGCAATCAACCCGGTGCCCGCCTACATCCTCCAAAAACAGAATAGATATTGTACTCTGCCCACCTGCAGCTCATGATTGTCCTGCTTCCCCCGTAAAAATGCTAAAACAATTTTATAAATAAAGAAATCATACCAGTAATAATAATAAAAGAGAGAAAGAGAGAGCAAGAGGGAGTTATTAAAGGATTACTCCTGTGCTCCTCAGGCTGTGCTCACACTCTTCACTTTTTCTGTGAAACATGGTGAGTTGCTTGTTGCTCTGGCATCAAAGCAATGGCAAAAATACAATTTTGTCCCAATCTTGTACCTGTCAAGACTCAACAGGAACTCAAGCACAGAGAAGATGTGAAATAAAGCAAAGTTTAATACAGCTCCAAATCAAGTCCAAGGATAAAAAAAAAGTAGTGACCAGAACAAGGAGGATGGTACAATCCAATCCAAAACCTGGTAAACGGGAAACAGGCAAACCGCTACAGAAAAGTCTGATAGAACCAGAATCACTCATAACACACAGAGAAAAATCAACTGAGACAAACTCGCAACAAATAGAGGAAAATGAGCAAACAAGGAACAGGTGAAACCACTGAAGTAATCGGGTAATGAGAAAAGGCGTGGTAAACACAACGGGAAAAATGAAAACAAGAGCATAAGGCAATGAGAGGGAGGAACAAAAACAACAGATAAACTGAATACGAACACAGGATAACAAAGCAAGGTGCAAACACTGATAGAACCAGCTAGTATTAACGAGTGTCGAGGAGAGAGAAATAGAGAGACTGATCAGGGATGGACTCTGAAAATATGATCGCTGATGACTAATAAACAATAATGTCACCGCCTGTAGATGGAGATGTGTGCAGTAGGCACAGCAGTAGCATGGAAAGACTTGTGATGAATCCATTGAACATCAAACACACTGATTAAAATGTTTTACTGATGACATGAACTGAAAATGCGGTGCATGATCACATTGGTTTGGTGTTCAGTGGACACTGGCAATCTATCATTTTTGCCTATATCACTCAGGAGCCTGAGTGGATAATAAATCAAAATTAAACTTATGTAAAAGAACAGATATCTTATTTACAAATTACATCAATACAGCAGACTGAAGTCATTTAGCTGCAAATGTTAATTTTACCAACTATTTGTTGGGATGATAACTACTATTGTAAATATTGAATGTAAAAGTAACAGAATTTCCAATTTTCACAGTGGCATTTATCCCTTGTGACAGTTTTCAGATTAACACAATTATAATCTCAGCCAACAGTCCACATGCCTTTAAAGCAAATAGCGATTATCTCTTACAGAATTCCTCATTTTCACAGTGGCATTTATCCCTTGCGACAGTCTTCAGATTAACAAAAACATAATCTCAGCCAAAAGTTCACGTCTTTAAAGCAAATAGCGATTATAACTAACATGAGGAAACGCCGTTAGCAATCACTTTCATGAAAGTTTTCTAACTTTATTGATAGATGAGATGAATCTATGTACCGTTCTGTTATAACTTCACATATATTTACATGACTGAAATTATGTCACATACGATAAACCACCAAAACTAAACCAATAGCACAATTGTTGCATTTTTTACAAGACCAAAACCCAGTCTGCACAGTGAAAACATCAAATATCGTAGAATTTTGTGACGGGCACCAAATCAGTTTTGGCAAAAGTAGTTCAGAACAGATTTTTTGGATGTATTACAGTTATATAATATTACCTTGCTATATAACTTCATTTAAAAATGTACAGACTGACTCACTGGAACAGAACAAATATATCAAGGTAAATAATCCAAACTATTCAAAGACATCTGGTAAATTTCTGTAACAACTTTGTTGTGCTTTAAGTATGTATGGATCTCTTTTTATGTTGTACTAAGGCAGGCAAAACTGTTTTTTCTTGCCCTCCAGTCGGTCGCTATTATCTGCACCAACACATAATGTGTGAAACGATAACACCTCCTGGATTATGCAGGACCAAAAACTCTTTCAGAGCTGGGTTTTAGAATGCATCCACTTGCAGCATCACACTAAGGCTCAAATCATAAACACTCCCCCAGTGTTGAACGCACAAACCCACAGACCGACTGCAACATCACACAGTTTTCACTTCATGCATCCGGTGGACTCAGAGGAGCACAGAGGCCCAAGGAAGGAACGGCTAATGTAAAAATTTAATGCTAACATGGGACAGTAGAGGACTGGATTAATATTGAAGTTGCTTCTGGGAATAGAGCAGATGGAGCTGTTCCCACTCTACATGAAACAGTGAATTCTGCAATTTTGCGGTGATATTAGCAGTCTGAAAGTGAAATTTACACAAGAGGCCAGACTACATTTTAACTACTTAAAAACCCCACTTTATTACTTTATCAACAGTGATCTAAATTGAGAATAAATGCTAAATGTTTTCAGATTAAGGTTGTCATTATTTGAGAAATGGCTCTAACAATAACTCGAACACTATTAATAACTGTTGGATGAATGTGTTATTGTTTGTTCCATGGCTTACCATGGTCTTATTGGCCACCACACAAAATTGCATAGTTCATTACAGTACACCACCAAACACAAAAGTGTAGTTGTACATTTTTTTTCTGCCGTGACTGTGCTCTTTGGTGTAGTAGTATATGTATATGAAAAAATCTAAAGCTGTCACATTATCTGGTCAAAATTTTTGTACTCAACTGGGTAGAACACGTTTATCAGCTGAGGAGGAGAGGAGGTGTTTTTCAGGTGTGGAAAACAGTTACTTTGTCACTTTTCCCTGAAACACAAACCACAGTCTTCGCCACATGACCAACCAGATTGTGTTTTTTTTTTGTTTTTTTCAATGTTGTTTTGATATTCCCTGGTCCTCAGGAAGAGCACATCATTCACGTTCAGATGGTACTCCAGAGACTGTTGGAGAATCAATTATCTGTGAAAGCTGAGAAAAGTGACTCCCATGTTGATGCCATCTTCTTTTTAGGATACATAGTCATGGCTGTGAGTGTCCAAATGGATCCAATTAAAGTGATGGCTGTCGTGCTGTCTCCAAGTTTCTGCACCTCTTAATGCCCTCACCTCACGTTCTAGGGCCATTTAAGCGCACCCTGAACGCGCCTTCTCTGAGCTCAAGACCCATTTCACCTCTGCTCCCATTCTGATGCAGCCTGATCCCACAGTACAGCTTAACGTCCAAGTGAATGCTTCTAATGTTGGGGTAGGAGCCGTATTGGCGCAACAGTCTATTTCATCCATCCATTATATTTTCCTCTCCTACAGAGAGAAGTAATGATGTGAGGAAAAGGGAGCTCTTGGCCGTTACACTTGTCTAGGAAGAATGCAGCATTGGTTGGAGAGGGCCGTGCAGCCTTTTGTTGTATGGACAAATCATAAGAATATGGAATATATCTGAATATTCCTTATTCTAGGTGGGCTTTATTCTTTCATGAAAAGCTCCAGGTCTTCTAAGCAGTTTGAGGAGGAATTCTCTTTAGAAGGATGTAAGGATCCATCCCCAAAGAAAGGGGTTCTGTCACATTATCCAATCAAAATATTTCTAGCTGTTCCATGTATTGGATTATTAACCTTTGGTGTCATTTCAGACCATTGTCCACTGTTCCATCTTCCCTGCACTTCTTTTTCATCCAGCTCATTACCAACAAGTACATAGTCACCGCTGTTTCTGCAACCGGTGCAAGATTCTTAGGTGCCTTACCGCTGCACTTTCCAGTGTTATCTTGTTCCTGTATTCCAATTAGTGTAGTCTCCGTGTTTTGACCTTTGCTCATATTTTTGGAATCTGCCTCTGGTTTGTCCTCCCTGTACCCTGTCTTGTCTGCAGTTTTTTTTTTTTTATTCTGTGCATGGACCTTGTTTCAGCTACGACTGAATAAAGCCTGTCGTCAAACTTACAACTGACCCTGATCTCTCCTTGTGGATCTAAATATTGGTGGTTAGAGAGAAAACACAAAAAGTGAGAGTCATCCTAACACATGTGGGTTTACATGATGAAAAAGGCAATTTATTGCTTTAGACCAGATAAAAACACACTTTTTAAATATATGCAAACATGTTAGTATGAATGAAAATGTACTAAATTGATTTTTGAGTCACACTAACATACCTAGATAACGCGGTTCCTTGTCAATTTACTATGCCATGTATACGCTTCAATCAAAACAAAAATTGGCCTAGGCGTCATGCATGAATGTAATTTTCTTCTTCAGATTGCATGTCCCGTCCTAACATCTGCTGTAAATGAAAGGCATTTGTCATTTTATGTGTTCATTGAACACAAAGGTAGTTGGGTCATTTGGATCTGCAATTTCCCACACAGCAGATGCCTGTGTCGATGTCTCCGTCCCCCTGTGTCTGTGTGTAACACTCATAGATTCCGATTCAGCTGCATTGGAGCCCACACTGCCATTTACTTCGAACACTACAAGGGAGTGATAGATAATAATATGAGTGAATTTCCCAACATCTGCCAACCTTCAGTGAACACTTGCTAGCTTAGCGAAAACACAGCGATGAGGCTACAGGAAAATTCACAAATAGGTGGCCGACATGTCAAACGATTGTGAAATTTACATTTACTACATTTATTTACTTCATAACTACGTACCTAAAGCAACTGTGTTAGCTCACGTTAGCTCCGTGACGAGACTCATTCAGGCTGCAGACAACTAGCATCGGCTTAGCTAACGTGGCTAACACATACAAACATTAAAACACAAGATGATGTGGGTTGTTTTAGATGTGGGAGCCACTACACTGGCAAACGAGATGTGATTCCCCTATGTTCGTGTGTAAACACCACCAAAATGAACATCCTGTGTGTGAACATGTAACTCTTAGAAGACCAATCAGAGCTGTGGTTCATCTGCATACTATCCAGCCCTCCCAATACAGCTTCATCAGATAACTGACAGAGCGAAGGGATGGGAACAGACTGTGGGCCAGACTGCTTTTTTATGTGGATTTTTCTATCAACAAACTTCACGAGCTCTATTTACAGACCACATGGAACTACATGGAGCGTAATATGTCTCCTTTTCTGTTTCTCAACCAGATATCAAAAATATGCCAGTTTGCGTTATTCAAAA
This sequence comes from Brotula barbata, assembly GCA_900303265.1. NCBI lineage: Eukaryota > Metazoa > Chordata > Actinopteri > Ophidiiformes > Ophidiidae > Brotula > Brotula barbata. The sequence goes on along the minus strand of OMNV01025987.1, from coordinate 145,296 downwards.
TCAGTTTGTACACCTCAGAAGTCAGTACTGGACAAAATTAAAACTGGATCACAGTGCTACGTGATTGTTACGGGACTGACAACCTGAGAAAAGGATTATTTTGTACATGCTGGATCATTTTAAAAACATTGGATTTAGCTTGTGACTTGTGAATTTCTTTACATGTTTGCAATGGTTATGATAGGATTATAGAATTCATCCATCACTGTATAATTGCATGTTAGTCATTGCAATGAATGTGGTGTAATCTTGAGACCACACATTTTGTTGACATGTCGTCTGTGTTAGGGCCTGATCTTATTGAGCTGTCTGTGGTGATGAATAGCATTTGGCCAGGTCGTAATATAATGAATATAGTTTGAGGTATTATGCAGCCTCGTACAGCCAACTTGGCTTTCTGCTTGTTTGGTTTTCTATAACTAAATTACAAGAACATTGCATTGTTTCTATTTAAACTCTCAAAACTCCAGGGAGCGTCGATCTCTTTGTTTTACCGGAGAAACATAATCTAAACAAAGAAATGCTGTACAAAACATCTCTGAAGTCAGGATTAGTACATGGTTATGACACTGTCTGTATGTATTCTGTGTTGTGTAAGTGTGGGGGTGAGTGATAGAGCATGAGAGTGGCTCAGGCACAATGACACACTGTCGCAGGTGACATGCTGAAGGAGAAAAAAAAAAGGAAAAAGAAAAGCCTTCATGATGAAAAAGCCCACGTGGGCCTCATACATTTCACCTCCGCATCAGAAAGCTGCCTAGCTGCTGATCCAAGCCAATTTGTCTTCAGGAAGGCTCAAAAGGAACTGCTGCTCCATTATTTTGGCCTCTCATCTCCTCTGCCTGCCTCCAGCTTGGACATTCTTGTCTTCCTCTCATTTTGCATATGCACTTGGATAATGAACTTCTGTGGGCAGGGCTGTGAAAAAGGTGATCCAGGTCAATGTTGGATTAATGATCTCTCTGGCATGCACAGGGAAGCCTTACACTCCCAACACAATCACAATCCCGAGCCACGGTAAAGGCACATTAACTTATCTGTTGAGTCATTTCCCTCATATCCTCGCTGCACTCTATCTTTCCCTGGCTGATGTCAAGGCTGTAAGTTCCAAGTGTTCTGTCATAAATTAACATCTGACCAAGTTCAAGGATAATAGAGCTCACCCCAGATGTTGATCAATAGCTGAGGTCTACTGAGAATTGTTACATTTTTCATTGATGTCCATGTGACAGAGGCGCTTCCAAGCCTGATTTGTGATCAAAACAACCAAAATTTGTTCCATCAAAGCACAGCTGTCTACACAACATTGTGGAGCTGCATTGGAAAAATATGTGAGCCAGAAAAAATAAACAATACATTTTTAGGTAAACAACTAGCAATGTTGTATTTGAATTACGGCAGATTACACTTTGTGGTTAGATGTGAAATTCAGTTCAATTTCCTTTCTTTTCTTCGTTTTTGAAGAGTTTCATCATCATCTAATCAGCTGAGGGTAGCACGGTAGGAAAAGGATGTCTTGCAAGGTTAAAGACACAGTGATTGAGCCTCTTTTTTGTTCTTTCTACAAACCCCCAAAAGATAACATAATTGCTCTGGCTTTCACATGTTTGATGAGATCTGCCCATTGGCCTCTCACTGCTGATGCAATAAGTGGAGACATTTCAACCCATTCCAGCAAGAGGGAAAATATCAGAAGTAAAAAAAGACAAAGACATTTCATAATGACTACATCATGTGCTCACCAGCCTCTTCTGTCATCTTCTCCATTTTTACATCTTTTGACATACATTTTACATGCTCCTCTAGGTTGAGTACATTGTCTCCAGTACAAGCTCTTTAGATAAGTGGCTGTGTCACTGAGCTGAAACAAGGTTGTTTTTCAGAGTTCTTGAAAGGTTTTCACCTGACAACAGCGATGCTGCTGAAACACTGGGTTCTCTGCAGTGCCTCCCTATAAATAAACTCTGGTGTCAATTATGGACACGTCTGTCCCCATGGAGAGATGACAGAGGGAAACTTGGGAATAAAATGAATAGTATAACAAAGAGCATATGGATACTGTGCTGGAAGAAGAAGTTGAAGAGAAAACTTCAAAAGAATTAACTCTACTGGTCATTTGAAAGCACCAGTTGCCCATGTGTTCATGGTCAGTGCCGTACACCCGCCTCAGTCCATTATAAGTTAATTACCAGGGCAGTGCCTTTAAGGTTGCAAGCATAAAATAGAGCACATAATGACACATATGACAAATCTAAGAGCCCGGGCCAGTTCTATTTTCAACCACAACTGGGAGTTGGAGGAAGGGAAATTTGGCTTGGCTATCTAAAACTCATTGTGTCCTGGCAGTCAGACTGAAAAATCACATTTGGCAGTCACCTTGCTTTAGAGACACTCAGTTAGGTTTGTTTGGTCAAATCACTGCCAAGCAAAGAGAGACTGTGAATGAGATAGAATGAGAGAAAATGGGACAGAGAGGCTGGAAGGGGACAAAGAACATGACCTCAGTGACAGCATGATTTGAATCCCATCAAAGCTCCCAACATGAAACAAATGAGATTTTTCGACTTCTTGGCAACAGCAGTTTGATGAGCGTGGCACAAAAAACATGGCGGCTAAATTAAATCTCCACTTGCCAGTTACTTTTAATAAAAGCTCATTAATAAAATAGGGTCATTCTCAATGCCCAGAAACTCACACGAAGTTAGTAATTTTCACACATGGACTAGTTTTGTGAAATCACCACACAAACTGAATAATAAAGTGACATATTGGCTGCAACTAAAAGCCAAGAGAACTGAGGAAATTGTTTTGCCTCCATTAAATTATTTTTGCATTATGAACTCTGCATCATTAATGAACTAGAGGCCTCACACCTCCAACAAAGGCTGTCAGGACTTTACTTAACATTTTTGCTAATATTAAGACCGACCTTTATTGTAATTTTATTGAAATCAGATGTGTAAAAAATGTGGAAATTCATTATATCTTGTGCAGATCATCTTCTCATGGATGTATATCCATAACTTGTAAAAATATGTCAAAACCATATTATCCTGCTAAATTATGACATTTGCCTGTTGCTAGCACAATAAATGTATTAATTCAGTGTTGCACACTTAGTTTCACTACTAATAGAAACAACTTGAAACAAAGTTAAAGAAGATACCAGAAAACACAATGAAAGTATCCCCGCAAAAGGATAGTTGAGGTGTCTAACATGAGCTGCATATCCTGAAAATTGCACAATTTTTGAGATATCTGTATCCTAACTATCCTAACTGACCCAGAGTCCATCCACACACAAGCATAGCATATTAAGTTAAGTACGTACACATTTATACACACTGTGCATGCATGGATACAGTATATCATTGGAGGGCGTAGACACCTGAGCTTGAACTGAAAATTAAGTGTGTTTCATAGTCACTGCCCAGATTAATTATTTTGGTCATAACTGCACGAAGAGCTATGTTCTGTAAGCCTTCATTCATAGCAAAGACATGTTAAGGATAATAGTGCCTTACACAGTGTTGGGTACAACCAGAGACGCAGCTTGCAGGGGCCAAGTAACTCCACCCCCACACACAAATTACATCACACATACATCAGAAGTATTCTTGACTTACACATATGGAGGAAGCCTGCTGATAGTTAGTAGTTGCCAATTAACAGAGACGTCAAAGTGTCTATCTAGGCTGATTTCCACTGAGTCATCTACCAATCTAAACGAAGGATGAGGTAGAAACAGAAGGTTAAAGCAAGTAAGAGAGAAGGAAGATCACAAACGGTTATTGGACATGCTTTTTCTCCCAATGTCAAAGGCATTGTTGCATAATTCAATCAATCATGATGGCAAATGCTGGAATGCAGGTGGGTTGAGTACACTGCTTTAATAACAACATCATTTAGCAAAGCATACACTTGTCACACTTGTGTGTGTCTATCTGTATTGAGAACAGTGAATAACACATTCTGGCTAATCAGTTAGTGGAGAAATGCAAATTAGGGCAATTTTTGGGTGTGTGTCAAATGTTATTGAAACAATTCCCATCAGCCATTTTGAAGTCTGTCTATTGCCTTATTTGTGACAGGCATTTTTTTTTAAGCAAAGGTGAATGGGTTGGTTCTGGACATAAACACAAGACTTATCATCCATGTCAAATATCTGTCAGAGTGGTGGTTTGAAAGCATAAACAGGCTAAAATTAACTGCTCCCAGAGAGAAGTTGGTTGTTAAGGCAGCCAACAAGGTACATACAGTTAATGTAAACATTTGTACTTGTACTTTGATGGAGTCCTACTAGTGCTTCAACAAGACAGGCTATTTTCAGAGAGGCAGAAAACCTCTTTCTTAGCTGCTTCATCAAAGAGAACATGCACCATCTGAAGCCATGGTTACACACATCACTGACACAAAACAGGCTCACACAACGTTATCTCATGCATGTTCATAGTCTGGGCACTGATTCCCTAATGAGGACTTTCATCAGCACCATTGCGTAGAGAAAGGCTACATGTTGAGTTCCATGATGAGGAAATCTCTTTGGAAAGCTTTGAGCTTGGTTTGAACCATATGGCTCAGTGCAGGCAGATACACACTGTGAGGAATCTTTTGTAAAAATCTCATGTTCAAGTCTGTTTACTGTTAAGCTGTTTGATGTCAAAACTTGAAACAATACAAACATCTCAGAGCCGTGCCATCTTTAGCAGTATGAAGAGCATGCAGAATTACAGTTTTATCAATATCATGAGCATCGATTCTAATGAATTAAAAAATGTATTTTTGCTTGTTGGTACAACTTAAAGGTGACAGATAGTGATAGATAATTATATTCTCAGTCAGCAACTGCACTTCTACATCATGGAGAAAGAGCAGAGAAGAACAGGAAAGTGAAGTAGCATCTGTTCAGTCTGGCCCCTTTGTCTTTCCCTGGCTGAGTTTTCTGTAAATCAGGGAAAGGGGGGGTTCAAGTCCTGCCTGCCTGATGGTGCCTGTCAGCAGGTCCAGATTTAAGGCTCAGGAAAAGTGTGCTCATTTTTACAAATTGTATAGACAAACAATAAACAGAGCAATACTGAGATTATTGGATTGCCATCATAACCGTTAGGGAAAGTGAGCTCTCTCTGGCTGTTGAAGAGGCTGTACTGTACGCCTCTACAAGTCCACCGTGGGTCAGAATACTGCACTGCAATGTTCACAGAACACACTTCTTTAAAAATAGATTCCAGGGATGTAGAAGAATTAACATACATTTTATATGTGCTCTATTGGCTCCTCTGTCTATGTGGACTTCACTTATTTACTCTACTCATTTAACCCTGCACCCCCTTTTCTAACTTGACGTTGTGCCATATGGATCCATTTATTCTAATATGTGGCTATACGCTTGGATGTTATCTTTTATATAAAATATTCTGTTTTTTTTCTGTTTCAGGAGCTTGGACAATCCACTTTTTACATGCTCTTACTTCCTCAAAACAAACTGGTTGCCCATACTCTTATGACTCTCAGACCGTCTTACAAGTCCCATTTATCTATCTCTAAATCTACTAACTACAATCATCTCATATCCATAATGGAGCTGACAGCTCCATCTGTGCACTGTAGAGGGGGGTCGCAGTTACTAGTGGCACAATCACCAGGAACAATCAGTGAGCATCTGGATGCACCACCAGGCATAACCCACATCCACCCACCAACATCACTTCCTCCCACCTCCTGTCTGATGGCCATCCACAATCAACAGGAGCTATCCACTCAGAGCTGCAGCATCCACAGGAATATTCTCTTCACACTAACAGATTGCCTGCTGATAACATATTATTTACAGATATTTAGTGCCATTTTTTCTGCAGACCTCTAATTTCCAGTGAAATGAAATCTATGAACGCTTTCTAGTCACTCAAAACGATTGTCTATTCATAAATTTCATCACTTGAATAGAGCAGCTTTGTGATATCATTTTAAAACATTTTTTTAGTCTTTCTCCATTACTCTCCCACTCACTGGAAATGAAGAGACCACATTGATGGTGGCAAGTAAAACATAAAATGCCATTTCACAATCTGTGCAGGATCACTGTACTCACACAATAAAATATACAGAATATAAATATTTTATATTTATATTTTATATTCTATACATAAATAAATAAAAAATATTTATGTTACTATCAATTTGCAGAAAACTGATCTTCCCTCTGATTTTTGTTCTGTAACACCGTAAGAAACCTATTACATTCTAATTATTCATGTACATGTATATTTCTCCACTTATGTACTTTATTGTACATTCTCTACCATACATTTATGATGCATTTTATCATCAATGGTCAATCAGTTGACCAGTCAGACAACTGCTTTTGACTGATATATGTAGGTGTGTCTCTGCGTCTGTTACATATCTAAGGATGGGCTCGTGCCCAAAACATTACGTGCACATGTGGGGAGGTCACATTACACATTATTGGAAGCAGTATCTATCTAGTGTGTGGATTCTATCCTTCTGTTTTTATAGGCTGCAGCCTCCACCATGACCCTAACATGGATGGACGGTATAGATAATGGATGGACAAATTCTATACATGTTTGACACAGCACATATTGGACACTCCCACATATGCATAAAGATGTTTGTGGTGCAGATGCAGTTTAGACTTATTGTAAAGTGTTGGATTAATTAAGGAAAGTCAATGAAAATAAAGCAAAGTCTATATTAAAATAAAAAGATGTTTTTTATAAATATAACATATATTGTTCTAGGTTGCAGTATTAATATCTTACAGGAAAAACATACAGAAATCTTAAAAGTTGCAGAGATGCAGTTTTTGACTTCCCATGCAAAGTTTCTGCCACATTCTCAGAGCAGCCTGCCGATTATCAGATAGAACACATCCATCGTTCTGAACTTTGCAAAACAGCAGTGCCAGCATTAGTTTAGACATTTCTGATTTATAATCCTAATTCTATAAATAAGGCCAGTCAAGCAGCAGCCAGCATTTCCTCGGGGAACAGCAGTTCAAATCAAACAGTCGAACAATAAAAAATGGCAGAATGTCACAAGGCTGTCGGCTCGTCTATTATGAAAGACTTACAGCCCTTCACGGCAGTGAGTGAGCGGGTTTAGGTACATTTAATATTAATGTTTTTAACTGGCTTGTATGCTCATTTAATTCTAGATTCTACAATGCATGTAACAAAAAAAAAAGCAATTTGAGGTGCATTTGAGGTGCCCCTGAGTGGACAAGTACATTTTGCCATTTAGTGAGACGCAGGTGCAAAAGGGTAATATTTAGGCTTCTAATTAATCATAACCGTGTTTTGGGCCGAAGATTAATTGAACCAATCGCCTGCCATTTCCTTCAAGAGCCACGTGAGCTTAAACATTGTTTGTTGCTATTTAGATAGGAGTGCACACTTGGACTAACAAGGCAGGTGACGTGATGCAAACAAATCATCTACAGGAGCGGCTCTCAACCACTGAAGGTACAGAAGATTTTATTGGACTTTTTATTAGCTGCAACCCACAGAGGACAGTCCACAAATGTATATTTCACAAGCCACAAACATGACACTAGTTTTGTTCTCAATTTGTGTAAAGTCTTATTTGTTTACTCTGTAAACACATAGGCTATTCTAATTTTGTACCTCATCATTTTCATACCAAAGCACCGCAAGGTGAATCAGGCCTGGAACACAGTGGCGCCGAGAGTCTCTTGTTCTGGCATCAACTAAACGTAAGTGGGAAAACAGAAGCTCGCAGAGTGTTTGCCCGTTTAAGACAGAGACCTTTCAAAAATATCCTTAGATGGACAATAATAATCTGATTGCTGGAAATAATGTGTTTCAATTAATAACCAATATTTCTAAAACTGACGCTTTAAATACATGTACAGTATATTTATAATATGGTGTAACCTACCTGAACACTGAAATGCAAAGTGTTGTGTTTCAGCGTTTCCCCTTCGAGCTCAACCTAGATCTGGTTTGGAGCATTGCAAAATACCAGCACATCTTACATCATTCACCATAGACAGCTGTCACAGTTGCATCTTTCAGTGTAATACATCTCAGTCACACTTGAAATGTTGCACTGATCTAATTTGCACAATTAACTTGTACGGCATGAACCACGTGTTGCAACTGGCCTGGAGCTAACTCATGTGCATCACTGTCATTTTCAATTGATTGCAGACCTATAAATCCATGTGTTCTCACTGTAGACGATTTTACTGCTTAATGTATGATACTCTCTTACGACCCAACAAGACACTGTACATTGTTGCAGAGACGTGTGCATCACCTCAGCTGCTGTGTGTGTTTATGTAGGAACATTTGATGTATGTGACATGCTGAGGGTTGAATGTGTTTCTGGCTCCACATTACATGGGAACATTAGAAACAAACCTACCACTGACTGTCTTTGTATTCAGATACCTTATCTTGTTGTTCTGCAAGCAATTGTACTTTCCTTTAGCAATGGTTTCATAGGTAGCTAATGCAGAACAGTTTTGTCTGTGTGATACTATATTTTACCTTGGGGACAATATGAGACCTTGGTTAGTGTGTTAAGAGGGGAAGGAAACATTTTCAACAACAGTTAAGCACTGGGGCTATTGCTTTGCCATTGGAAAATCCTTTATATACTCTGATGAGGCATGCCTAATGACACAGTAATGTCAGATGAAATGGAGCTTTCGCCTCCTGAGTTATGATTGACTCATGTGGTGGTCGCTGATTTCCTCCATCGAGACACCTTTCTGAAACACAGGTGGTCCCACACCCGCCGACTGTTCAAAAGGAAATAAATAGACTACATTGATGGTGGCATGCCATTTTAAAATGCTGTATCACAATCAGTGCAGGATGCACTGGATTCCATCTAGGAAAATATACATTCTTTCCACTATTCGGTCTGTAACCGGTCTGGTCTTTTTCATCTGGAAATCGTTTCTAGGATCCTGTTTTGCGTGTTGACCCTGCTTCAGAACCTGGTGCTTTATTTTGCTTATTATGAGGCGGCTATGCTTTCACCTGTATCTGCTTGCTTGATTTTTAGCAAGAGGAGTTATGAGTCAATTTTGCCAGTGATTTAGGGATTCGGTGTCTTTTAAATGTGTAATATACAAAGTTAATACTTTTGTCAGTTTCTTCAAAAGTATTCTTCTATCTTGCATATCAGTCCCATGAAAGAAAGAACAGATACTATACACACAGAAAAGGACTAAATTATTTGAAATGGCAGTTAACTCAACAAAAAGCATGATTGTTTTGTTCTTTTATTTATTAATTTTGTAGCATTGATGCTTATTTCTCATCAGCAGGGCGTGGCAGTGGGATTGGTTTTGGGTAATTGTTTAGGGTACCCGCTGGATGCACACTAAATTGTCAATCAATTAATTTCTAAAATAAGATACAACTTAAAAGCAAAACAATAAATTGCTGCAACACAAAAATATCAAAACACACCAGCTTTACAGTGTCTCTGTTTCTCCTCCAGTGTGCATCCAGGAGGCAGCCCTGCAGTCTTTGTGACAGAAGCCTAAATAGAATTCTGACTGGCTCATCAACTGCAGATGTGACACACCTGTGTCCAAATGCCATCTAGGCTTCAGAACCATGTGCCACAATGTCCCAGGTACACAAACACACACACAATCCTACAACCACACAGGGCTTAGGCCTGGGTGATAAAATGACAGCGATATAACACTTCATAAGTGGCAATAAGGAAATTGTTCCATAAAAAGTCAGATAGTTTCAATTTTGCATGCACGAACCCCAAGCTTGCTCCCTCCCTGGATCATAAACACAGACAATCATATCCCTTACCGATAAAGCATGCTACAAGTGACAAACAAACAGTGACTGCATTTCTATAACTCTCTTTTCCAAAGTGCTTTACAATGTTTGTCTCACATTCACCCATTCATACACACATTCACACACCGACAACCGAGGTGACCATGAAAGGCCCACTTGCTTGGGGTTGCTTGCTCAGGGACCTTCAACAGGGATGAGCTGGGTATCGAACCGGCAGCTCTTTGTTCATTAGGCAATCACCCTTACCCCCTAAGCCACACTGCCCCAGCCAATCATTTAACAGGTGAGTTGTTCTGTTGCAAAACACAGTAGAGACTATCTGTATTTATGTTATTTTCATTTGTTTAATTTCAGCACAGTGTGAGACTTTCTATTGTCTTTTCCTGTCATTTATGGTTGAGTTTCTCTCGACTCCTCTGTTTCACTGTGGGCATGCCTGCTGCTCC
>OMNV01025987.1:103165-135009 GCA_900303265.1 Brotula barbata | reverse complement strand
GCATGCCTGCTGCTTCACACACACAAAAATAAAATGGGTCATTAACAATTGTCAATACTTGATCGATGTTGACCAATATTATTTTTTTTATTATGATAATATTTTTGGCCAAATCACTGAGCCCTAATAGAGGTTATACATTTTTATACATCTGGACCTCAAAACATTTTTGTAATTGCATCATCAGTGCCTAAGGACTTTTGGTCTCCATTAATGCTGGGCACCTAATTGGAAGACATTTACTAAAATGGGAAGAGTCAATTAACAAAGTGCTTGGTCATAAGTTGTTAAACATGACATTTTACGGCTACCTGTATGGTCCATTTAAAAAGCAGTCTTCCTTCTTGGACCTAATGAAATGGTAAATGTAATATTCCTGGATGGGAGGTTTGTGTATCTACTGCACAATGTTTCTGCCCATTAAATTACACACGGCTGGACTGCTGCTTACAGGGACAACACTGACAGCCGCTGTATGGTCAAGGACATTCTCTGTAAGTGGCAGCAGGTGGGGAGATTCCCTTGATATACTATGAATGTAAAGCTGTGGATCAGCAGAAACATCAAGGAAGAGCAGTCAGTTATGGGGTAACATGAAATGATCAACTTTTCACTTCCCACTAGCACATCTGAGATTCTATTTTCTTTTCCAGTTTATCATCCAAGCCTTGCCCTTATTGCCGTGAGATAACTTTTGTTGTGATTTGGCACTATATAAATAAAATTGAATTGAATTTGTCGGAAAACATGTCCGTTTCACCTGTCCAGCGACTCAATTATTCAATCTGTCCAGGGGCCTCATTTATAAATGTTTCCGACGCACAAAATAGGGCGTACATCAGTTTCTACATACACAGATAAGATGTGCGGTCCTCCATGCAAACGCTGAACCACGCGTACACGCAAAACTAGGAAAATGGCAAATGGCAAATGCAATAGCAGAAGGATGAATGTATGAAGTTAATACCGCTTTGTACAATGAATCGCAATGTTACCTCTCACGTGTCAAAGATGAAGAATTGATTTGAAAAAACTGTTAAATTCTCATTGATACTTAGCTTACCTACAGTGTACACTCAAAAAACAAACCAAAACATGATTTAGGATAGCGATAAGAACAAATCATTAAAGCCACCGACACATTGTGCCCGAGAAGGTCTAATGTCTTCATGCATACTAATTAGCCATGTGCCTCTGACTGGCAATACTCGAAGTCGTTCATTCTGCCATGATTTGGCCGTTTGTCAGCTGCAAGTTTGTGCAAACTTTTCCCTGCAGCTGCATACAGGTAATGTCTTGTGTCCACTTTTCCAGCAAGAACTTCAACTTCACATTTCTTGCTTCGCTTTTCTCTCAGCGTTTGTCACGATGTCTTCATTCATTCAGTCAGTCTGAATATTTATTAGGGGCGTTTCACAGACTTTTTATAGGACACTGTGGGCGTTCCATGAAGCCCGCAAAAGCAGCGCCACGTTTCGAGTGATTTATAGAGGGAAACCTGCATAGGATGAGCGTGCTCACCGTGTTATAAAACTGAAAATTTCTGTGCATGCACACATTCTGTGTTTCATGTGTACGCCACCTTTTGACATGAGGCCTATGCAATTTTAACAATGAGGCCCCAGGTCTTCCTACAGTAAAATATATTAATTTAATCCTTTAATCCTTAATCTAGGCAGTTGTTCTACACTTACCCATTTCTGAGCACATTGTTTTGCGGATGCATGTGGTGCACTGACATTCAAAGATAAAAAGCCAATTCTGCAATATTTTCATGTATGTTTTAGGTATACTGTTTCTTTTATTGTTGCCATCTTTGGACTCTTTTGTAGACCGGTGCACTGTACCTTGTGCTGCTGCACTTGTTAGTACACACAGCCCTTTTTATTGAATTAATCATGCACAGATCATTAAATATAACAATAAAGGAAATATCCGATCCAGTCCAATTATTATAGAAGTTAGTTGTGGCTCAAAGAGTCCCTCTATTAAAAATTCATGTGCATCTCATCAAGGGACCTATATTCTCAGCAGATGTTTCCCACGTAGAACATGGAAAATGTGATTGTTGTAGTTAAATGAATATTGCTATATAATACAGTTTCACAAGCAGAGTATTTGGGGTGAAATGCAAAAGAGCAAAAGTGATAAGCTGAAATGAGCAATGAATTATTATGGGAACAGTGCAAACGTCTATTTTCTCCAACGAAAAATCACTTAAGGCAGTGCACAATTATCCACACAAGAGCATCAGGTTTTTACTGAATACACTGCAAATCACAGCTGGGGCTGTTGAATTTTGCATTGCTGGAATTGTTCAGTTTTGCAGCGTATTTACTTACATTGTTACTGTTAATGAGCACAGCCGCAGTGCAGGTTATTTGAATAATGAAGTGCCTCAAATAAGGATCAGTTGCTGAACATAGGCCGAGTGCGTGTGAAGAAGACAACTGTTCAGAGTCAAGCAATTTTTCCAGACAGTTCAACAAAAACTTCCACTCATGGCAAGATCGTTAAACACAAGTTATGATAGATTACGTCCTTGGTTACTCTCATGTTTCTAAACGTGATTCCAACATATATTTCTTGTGCCTATGTTTCCTAATGTTCCTTTGCTCTGTGTCCAGGATCATCTATCGCCCGCGTGCCTGCCGGTATGCTTACCATCTGCCTCGCTGTCCACCTCATCTCCATTCAACCCCAGCCTGCACACTCTACTTCCTGCTCACTTTCTGGACTTCAATCATTTCCTCCTTGTCATAAAAAAATTAGTTTGTATCTAAAAATTTCTCTCGTCTCTGTGTCCGCTCTCGGGTCCACACCTACAGTTGTGACAGCAGTGCAAATTGCAGCAATTTCTGACACCAAAATTCCAGTCTGCTGCTGGATTACCCGTGAGACACCCTCTGGTGTACCATTCATCCTACAGTGCTGCAAGGGGAATCACTACAATACCAACCTGCCACACCTGCACAAAACAATAGAATTCAGGAAAATGTCACTGGCTTAAGTTGGCCATAAATTGTACGCTTGTATGAAAATAAGCTCAAAATCTAACCCTGTCAAATTTTTGAAAAATCAATAAATTCATAATCAGCTTGCATTTAACCCATGATCATGAACTGCAAGACACACACTTACTAATTAATGAGCAGGAGACAGGAGAGTAAGATTAAGAATTGTGAGAAATATATTATTTCATTCAATCCAATACTACTGCTGTCCTGTCTCCACTGCGATCTACTCGGATAAAAAGCATTATCTGAGCTTTTTCTTTCTCTCTCTGAACTTTGAGGGCTCTCATTCTGTGTGATCAAACTGCTTTCAATGAGTACTGCAAAGTTTCTCCAAGGTGCTCAAACACAGAAACTGTTTCCCCTCCCACAGCCATGATAAGTCAGTTCTACTCTTGCCACATATACGAGGATCACCCAGAATACTTACTATATATAACCACACATACTTTTCAGCTACATTGGTTTTCTGTTATTCAGGAGCCAAACCTCAGAACGACCCATCAGTACATACAGAGAAGTGCTATATTGCTAATTTGCACCTAAGAAAACAGCTGCAAATCGTTAGCAAATATGGTCATTTGTTGCAACACTTCCTTGGATCTCTCATTGCAGGACAAACTGTTCTACCTAAACCTATGGACAATTTAATGTACATGCTAGATGGTTCATTGAAATGAACAGCTGTGATGCTTCCTATGAAAATGATGATCTTTGGTGTAGAACAATAGACATTGAATACGGTCTCCTTTGTTTGTATTGCCATTGGCATCTTATACAGTAAATAGTACTTGTCCTGATGTTCCCGATCATCCACAATGTAGTTTTTGATCTCCTTTCCATGCTGACTGTTTTTACCGTCCATGTATGTTATGTCTATTGTGACTCTTGCCGCCAAAAAAAATTCCCTGAGGGAGATAAAAATAAGCGGAACTTGAACTAAATTGTCTTAAACGAAACATTAAAGACCACCAGCATAAAGCAAATGTTACGGAAATGAGACATGCGATCAACTGATTGTGTCTTACCTGGTGTGTCCCCATATGGCTTTGGTGGTTTGACAGTCTCGCCAATGCTGATAGTGGACCTGGTGGGCTGTGGTGTGGTCACCACGGCGAACGTCCTTTGGGAAACCCTGGTGGTAGTGCTAGTGGTTGTGGCCACTGTGGTTGCTGAGACCCTGGTGGACAGTGTAGCATTGGACACCGGTGTGTTGTACTCGTCTATGCTGTCCTCTGTCCCCGTAGGTCCCCAGTCGATAAATCCTGCCACTGTGGTAGTCCGGCCCTCCTGAGGCTTGTCAAAGTTGTCCCACTTGAGTTGCCTCCTTTCTCTTAGTAATGCCCTGACTGTGTCCCTTATGCTTCTGCTGGGTAAAGCTGCTGGAGCTTCCACTACCACAGGAGAAGGATCACCCGTCTCCCTTTGAGAGTATTTTAACCGGCACTCCTTACATGCTACTCTTCCTTTATGCACTGGTTTCTTATGCTGTTGACCCTTGAGCTTTGGCCCTAACCCTGCCCTGTTGTCTTGGGGTGGTGGGATAGAACTGAGGAGTCGCTGGGCCAAGGGGCTCACAGTTCTCCAGTGAAGCTTGTTGGGTGTGTCCCAGAGGGGCTGCCAGTGAGGCCGCGAATGAGGCACAGATTTAGGAGTGAGTTTGACCCCCACACCCTGACTGAGGGGGCTGCAGACAGAGAAGTCCAGGGTCAGGTGGGTCATAGCCAGGAGGATCCACACCCGGTGCCCCACACAGCTGCCTGGCCGCAGAGCAGACGGACTGCAGGGAAAGGCACAACCAGAGAGAAACCATTAGATTCACACAGTGTACCGCATGTTCAAAATCATAGATAGATCATCAGGTTTCATCCGTCTACCCTCATGTCAATGAAGTCATGGCGAGATTCACGTCTGTATTCACCCTTAATTTGCACTCTGGCAAAGTTCTAATCCATATCTTCTTGTGCTCCCACTCAGCTAAGCTTCCATCATAATTAATCCTCAGAGAGGAAGAGATTAATCACAAAGGTCAGGCACGACGGAAATGTTGTACAACATGTGAAAGATTATTGATTTCAACTATTTCACTGTGAGCCGTCAAAGGCAGTAAAATCTCATCCTCGATATTACAGAATCATATCAATCCAAGGATGATTACACTGATACACAAGGTCAGGTCTAGTTTAGCTGATCATCATATTCAGCATTATCTCCCCCAGACACAATGTCATCTGATTCCCA
Organism: Brotula barbata; assembly: GCA_900303265.1. Lineage (NCBI taxonomy): Eukaryota > Metazoa > Chordata > Actinopteri > Ophidiiformes > Ophidiidae > Brotula > Brotula barbata. The sequence continues at coordinate 129,754 of OMNV01025987.1, read as the reverse complement.
AAGGACAATTTGATTATGAGGCACAGTGATCGGATCGGCAAGCTGACAGGAGGAGAATCTATCATTACAATCTTTACCCAAATTATGCCTATTACATTAATTAATTCACTATTAACGTATATCCAAGATTAACTTTAATTTCTGTTAATCAACACACTGCCAAGCTAATAGTTCAGACTGCGAAAGAGCAATTGATTAACAGACAACCTTCAGTGACCCTTGGGACAGAGCATCACACTGACGCCCAAAGGAAAAAACCTCATCACACTCTTATCTTTCATCTCTGCTGTCCTTGGCCAATTTAAGTCCACAGTGAGGGCTAACTGTGGCGTCATCACAGACATAATGATAGGTAGAAACACATGAATGGGTTAATCCTCTGTGCCAGGATACTGCAACACAAATTTTTTGTCTTTTGCGTAATTAGACAAATTCAGTCTTAATTTAATTACATTTAATTGCACTCCCTTATTTCAGTGACACAGGGCCATGCGAGTGTTTCAGAGTCTGAGTTGTGACGGACCAACAAACCACTGAATATTAAATATAATTTGGACTTGTATTTTAATTGAGCTGTAAATTGTGACTGATGTGGTCACGAAAGAGCACTGACAAGGTCAGAGTATTATTGACGCTTAAAATTATGGGTAATAATTTGTTTTATGAATGCTTGGCCCTGGTCTTATACTGAGATGGTGACACTTCCATAAACAGCACAATCAAGGTCACTCTCACCATGATGATCAGCATAACATGGAGCAGGATGATAACAGAACAACATATTGGCCTTTAAGAAAAGAACTGTGGGATATGTGATGATTGTGTTTGCTTTTTAACACATGGACACAAAAATCATGGATAGTTTTAGGAGAGCCAAGATAAGCAGCTTGAGAGAAAAAGTGAGGAATACAGTTCTAAAAATGATACATACAGAAGTAAAAAAATAAACCCTTTTCAAGGAATTTGTCTATAGTCAAGTCCTGAAACAGCCTCACTCATCAACAACACACTGTGTACAAATAAATTTGCCTTATCTTGTGTGTAACAACAAATTCACCACACTTCTGGGATTCATTAAAAAAGTGGAATAGGTACAACAGTAACTGAGTAAGCAACAAAGATAATCTAACGGTCGTTATTTTTGTTTGTTTTGGTTTTTCAAGGGGAGAATTTCCAAAATGAAAAAAAAACAAAAAAAACATCTTGTCATTAATCCAGATTGAAAACAAAGCTGGTTTGGGTGATTTCAAGGGCCTTCCTCTTATACTGTATCTACCTTTCGGGCTGTGCATTGCGAGGGTGTTGGAGGCTCGTAAAATATAGCTAGCAGTAGTTTAGTTTAGTTTTTTTTGGTGAATATTAGCTCCCCAATAATAACAAAATAAATAGGAAAGTTAGTTTGTACACATTGCACTTTTCCTGTCAATGACAAGGGCAGATTATTCCAATGCTGAAAATAAGACTTCCTATGTTTTATTACTCTTACAAAATGGCTTCATAAAGAGAGGATAATTTCTGAGCAATGTTAATGTCCATGTATATTAAACCAGAGTGAGATAAATGACAGGGAATATCTTTTGCTGATTCCATAAAGCTGGGATACTGATGGGAAAAAATTTGAATCTTCTCAAACAGCTTCAGCGGCAGGAATAGAATTCTTTGGATCTTCTATCTAAAGCAAGAAGTCATCAATGGCTAGGGAAACCTATACCTTGCTCTTAAGTTAGTTCTTTTTTAAAAAAAATGGGACAGTAAGATCTACAATCAATGGCTTCTTCATCTTTAGATGGATGTTATTGTTGCTTGTCGGAAAGAAATTGGTAAAGAACTGTTTTCCAAATATGTGTTGAACATAATGGGGCCAAATTGTCAATAAATTTCTTATAAAAGTCCACCACAAAGCCATACGGACACAGAAGCACCACAGAGGACTGTCCTGTCTCCCTTTCTGTTCACTCTGTACACCATTTTCAGTACATTTTTAATCATACCATCTGCAGATGTTCTCTGATGACTCTGAGGTGGTGGGTTGTGTAAGAGATGAGCAGGATTCAGAGAATTGCTAACTGGTGGCAAACTCTCTGGAAAAGAGTAGCGAGAATCATTTGATCCTAGATGTGGACAAGACCGAGGAGATGTTGGTCGACTTCAGGAGGAAGAGAACTGCTATCAAGCCCATTATCATGATGAGAGAGCAAGTAGGAGTTGTGGAGCAGTACTTGGGTGTCCACTTGAACAACAGACGGGAGTGGAGTACCAACGCCAACGCTGTGTTCAAGAAGGGGATGAGGAAGCTCAGCTCTTACAATGTATGCAGCAAGATGCTGAAGATCTTCTACCAGTCTCTGGTAGTAAGTGACATTTACTGTGCTGTGGTCTGGTGGGGGAACAGCATCTTTGCCAGAGATACCAGCAGGATCAATAAACTCATCTACAAGGCCAGGACCATCATTGGTCAGTACGTGGAGACATTTAGTCAGTGAGAAACAGAGGTCACTGAACAAATTACTCTCCATCACAGACAATCCGTTTCATCCCCTCCATGACACAGAGCAGAGAAAGAAGAGTTTGTTTTCTAACAGACTCATAAAACTGCTGTCACAAAGAACGTTTAAGCAAACCATTCCTTTAGTTTCACCATAACTCTACAACAGCTCATCTATATATTTTGTATATGTCTGCTGTATCATAATTACTCTTACAGGATCAATAATTTATCTATCTATCTGCATCCATCTCCAAATACAACAAATAGTCCATACATGTTGCATATTCATTCTACAAACTTTGCGTATTGTATAGCCTTTGCAATACGTACCAATATGTATTGAACACACACACTATGTACATTTTGGTACATTTTATAGTTTTCCACATTTTGATAATGAAGTTATTTTATATCTGTGAAGGATTTTTTCTTCATCTTTCTTTAGTGCATTCAGAGTGCTGGAACAAGGGCACACCCATGAGCCACATTGACAATACCAATCCATTGCTATGGCTAGAGACAACAAAGGCCAGGCACAGTCTCACCTCCAATAGTGGGGCAGGTGTTGAGGGTGAGAACAGCAATAGGGCATGCGCAGAGGCCAAGGTAAACAAACATGTGAGAGCACAATATGACACCATGACAGGCTCATATTTTGGGGTGGCATTCACAATGTTAACACTGTAACATTGTGTCTGTACTTCTGCTCAAGACATCTGCAGTCTGCTGAGATCTCCTTGCTTCGGCTCATCTGAATTTTTCCATCCATCCATCTATTCAAGCTGATCTTTGAAAAATATAGACAGAATAAATCAGATTTCTGTACCACTCTTAATATGTCACTATTTAAAAAAAAATATATATATCCATTTTTTGATGACAGTTATAGCCAAAATTTAGAGGCGTTCTTTTGTGTTTTGCTTTGTTTTGTGTAAAAATGAAGAGATACTGTAACCCAGCAGAGACTGCAAGAACAACTTGTTTTCCACCTGGCACCCTGGGGCAGACAAAGAATATATACAATGAAATGCTGGATTATTAACTACTTCAAAAGCCCTGCGGTAAGGTTTTTGTTGGTGAGATGTTGGGTCAACCTTACGGTCATTTCATAATCGTAAGTGTAATTGTAAAAGATATACTGTATATGGTGTTATACAGGAATGCATTATATTCAGAGTTTACCTTTGTGTGGCACACATACATGCAAATATAAGTTTAAATCCACATTGTTTGTTTCAGCAGGCAGCCAGCAAACTTCATCCCTCACACTGTGCAGCTTTAATGGACTCAGCATGATGCTTCAATCTACTCACTGTGATGGAGAATACGAAGGCTAACAGGTGGCTAATGAAAACCCCCATTACTAGCATGTGGGCTGGATGTGTATAATTTGATGTATCTGACAGAGTCAACTAAAAATACTTAAAAGATACACATTATATAGACTATAAACTATAACCTGTAGTCTACATTACAAACACACAGACATATTTATGTCTATCCTCTACATTACCAAACAACACTGCTGTCCTGCTGGTACCTTTTCAGATCTTTATGAAATGTTCTCTCAAGACATGTTGCTGTTATGATCTTATGTTTCCATTTCAGTCAACCTGTCTGTCTATTAGCTCTAGGTCCCCCAATCAGTATTTTGGATTGGATTGTAAATACAGAACATGCTTCTTGTTATTGAGTTCTGAGCAGATCATGCAAAAAATACACTCTTGACAAACCGTACACCAAGCAGAATCTGGCTAGATTGTCTTTACAGCCATGAAAAATCTGGACTTTGATAACAATTATCAGAGGGTCGGCTACACTACACATACTCATGTAATTATACATGTTCTACTGTATGTGGCCCCTCTACTCAATACACCACTGGGTACTGCTCTGTGAAATTTGGTGGAAGTGTCTCTCTCCCTGGTAGTTTTACTACCAGGGACCAGTTTTTTTTATCTTCAATGTATTAATTACGAGTTATTTTGAAATTTGCACAAGACCCATGATATTATAGTATTAAATACTGCCCAGGTTATGAATAACACAGACATTTATTATTTATGTTTTTTTTTTGTTTACAGGGCTCCATCATTCATGAATGCCACACTAATATTCTTTGTCATTTGACACAATGAAAACATAATTTTCAAGTACACGGCACAGATGGTAGATAAAGTGCAGCAATCACAATGTGAGCATTCCAGATTGCTTTCTTATGAGAATGTCTGTCTGGTGTCCTAATTTCTAAGCACATGCACAATCATTGTTATTACAAGTCAGCATGATGTTAAGCCTGAACAATATGAAACAGAAAACCTCATAGCAGCTTTACTCCTCCTCTCCTATTATTTCCTGTGTATTGTGTTTGTACATGGATGGACTGTGAGACATGACTCTCAATAAGTCAATGCTAAATGATTATAATGGGAAAAACACTAACCAAATATTTTAATTATTTGGATGGTAGAGTACACCACATTCCTATGTATGTTCATTCGCAACAGTAACTTACTCGATATGTATTATTTGGGAAATATTAATGGATCCGACAGCCTAACCCTGAATCTCAGTATGCCAGTCCTGTGGAGCTGCAGACATGCACGGCATGAAATGACTGTAAAGTTATGGAGTGACAAATCAATTAGTAAATCAGTTGGCCGGGAGGAATTTGGAGGGCTTGAAGGTCAGCTGAAAACTGGTTGGAATTGTGATTTAAACAACAGATGAAAGAAGCCTACTGGTATTTTGCTCAAATATATGCACAACAGAACGAAACCTCTGCTGTCTTTCATCAAACCAAAGCCACTTGAATTTTAACACAAATCTAGTGATGTAACAGTATACTGTACGTCACGTTATTTTTGAGCGATATATTTGGATTATGCTTTGGTAAGGATTCACCAAGTTTGACTTCTCCCTCTGAGTGCTACTTTAATCTGTACTATATTCAGTAAATCTACTTCCAATTTATTCTGCTGCTTTCTGCAAATGTCAGTGTCAGTGGCATGAGGATTAAGCCCTGGCAGCCACTCCAAATTAAACACATGCTTGAGAACGACATTGTAGCACATAATTAGAGTTTCCCATTTTATGAAAATATCACGGGCTTAAGACTCTAGCTCTGATTTTTACACCATTTGCATTTTCGTTAAAGACGTAAATAAATATCAGTCTGCAACTGTGTTTAATCATATGGCCGAAAGCCCTGTGCATAAAATACCGCTAACAAAATAGACCTGAACACACGCCAAAGCAATGACAGTAGAGTGGACAATGTCAAAACCACAGTGCACAGTTCACGTTCCTCTTCAAAATCAACATTGCACAGCTGTGCAAACTGGAAAAATGTTTAGTTAATACCATTTACCTCACCTTGAACTTGAAAACAGATAAACAACACAATGCCATCAAAAGACCGGCATGACACAGCCTTTGAAGCCACCTTTGAAAAACAATCCGCAGCACAAACCCGAATGAAGTGTTTGAGAGCAGTTCATTCATATGGGCTGCTATGACTCGAAGATCCATGTTGCTTTACAGGTATAAGAGGTTTTTGCCTACACCCCAAACGTCAGACAGCTGACATATTAAGTGCTCTACATAGCAGTGTTGTGTTGCCGGTTCTTTTTGACTCCAGCCAGAGCAGTGTTTGAGTGTGCTTGTGCTCAATGGCACAAAGACACTCCTGAGAAATAAAGTACTTTTCCTTTCCCCTGCTGCATACGTGACACAGCACTGCTGTTTCTGACATTTCAACATCATCTCAAGTGAGCAAAAGAAAGTGACTATTATGTATGTGGCGGATGGCTGCATCTAAGCTGGATTTGTGTGATTCACAGATTTGTCATAAAGCCTGTGATTTTATTCTGCTGAGTACTTCATCTGAGATTAGAGACTACACTATAAAGTTCCACACAAACTCCATCAAGATATCTTGAGACTGTGAATTGACTCTCAAAAACCTACATTTATGGTTCAGAACAGAACCTCTGCAAGCACTAAATGTACTCAAAATTCCAAGCCTTATACAACATGAAAATCTGTTTGCAGTCAACACTGTTTCATGTCAATTTAATCCCTACACAACAACGGCATGTGAATGAGCTCCACTGTATGACTCATATGTATATGTGAACAGCAGTGACAAGGTCACATTAACCATTCTGGCTGCAAAGCTGGCTAACCTTTATTTAGTATATGTAAAAAATCCTACATAAATTTGATGCATCATGCATGTATGGAGACCACTGTTTTATTTACTGGCCGTACATGTACACACAGTGTTGCCTGGTACAAGCTGTACAAAGCATGGCTGACTAAAAAGCACTTAGCACTTAGCACTGAAAAGTTCTGAATGTAGTTAGAGGAAAATAATTAATTGCAGTCTTTTAGACAAATACTACAAGTATGACACTGTTATTAATGTCATCCATAATTACACTCGCAGCTGTTGCAATTTCAACAGAATTAATTGTTCAATCGGAACTAATAATAACAGGAATATTATTTACTCCTGTGCTCTGGGCCAGAACGTCACTATGGTGGCAGCAACAGTGGCATCAAGATTAATGCTGGGGCCGCTCTCAAGAGAGGAAGATTGATAAGGCCACAGACAAAAAGCTTGACATCGACACTGTGTTCACACAGCTAGATTAAAAATAAAAGTACCCATCAAGGAAAAAAAATGATGGCATACAACAGTCTAAAACTAATATGATCCAGACAGAGAACTACAGGAGAGTACATACAGTACAAAAAAGACATGCAGCTTCAACTTCATCAGCTGGACAATTAATAAAATCAAGACAATGGACATCAAAACAACAAAGATGATGACCTAATAGGAGATGCACCACCCTAAAGCAGATGTCTAGAGTCTGTACCTACCAAGAACCTCAGCTCGCCTCATGAAGCTCAACTCATGACCAAGATCACTGGACTGGATACATAATTTATATGAGCAGATGACACGTTCCTCAAAATAAACACCATGAAAACAGGAAGATGTATTCCATTAAGGACATGGAAAAATTCAGGAGAGAGGAGACTGCAGCAAACCTGGGAAGACAAGGTAATGTAAGGAAAATATCAAAAAAGTAAGAGGCAGTTGTGGACCAACACAAGACACACAAGTGGCTGAGGAACGACTGAAAGCAGAGATGGACAACCTAACTATCACAAAAAAGATGGTGAACACATCCAAAAACCAACTACATCAACCAAAACTACAAGGCAGTAGCAGCATAGCTGCACTGGAAGATCAGCAGGAGTTTGCCACTAGGCAAACACAGTTACTGAGATGGCAATGTCGTCTTCTGGGTATGTCCACACACACCAAATGAGAGGTGGAACCCAACAAGCTTGTTGGCTGTCGTCATTATCAAAGAAAAGTAGAACTTATGCACAAGCTTTGAGATTGAAATCAGTAAAACGAATGCTGAAACAATTAATAGGGCTAATGTTGTCATGGCAGATAATCTGTTGGTGAATAATGGAGGAAGTGCCCTTTTCGACTCAGAACTAGACTGGCAAAGTGTATACGTTACAAAAAATAAACAACACAAAAATAAGCGATGTAGTGTCGAACAGATGAACATGAGTTTAGCTATGCTACCTTCCAAACTCTTATCCCTTGTAACCCTTCAGCTCCTATGGCCAATAAACCTTTTCAGGTCCTCTTTTCACTTAACACGGGCAAGTTGTACACATCAAAGCATTTCACAAATTAACAACAAATCCAGGCAGTGTAGATCTGAGCTTTACACATTTTCAGATATGTATGAATGAAAAGAGACCCTGTTAGTTAACCCCCGCTGCTACTTCCTAACACAGAGCGTTCGTAAGGAGACAGGCTCACAAGAATTTTCTTTTGTACCAATCAAGGGCATTTTGCTGACCCCATAGCAGCATTGTTTGGATGAACGATGTTTTCAACAACAGATAATATAGTCCAAATATTCTCAATATACATTGAAAATGCAGTTATTTTGTGTGTGATGGTTGCCAAAGAAAGAATTAAGAGATATTGTTGAATACATCTCCTTTTTTGATTATTGTATTATTATTATTAGCTATTATTAACAAATGTCAAATCTTGACATTCAAGAATGTTTGCTGTTGTATTTTGATAAACATCAGCTGTCAGAAATCTCTGGCATCTCTGTGGTTGACAATGACAATTGAACAGAGTGTTACAGTATCATACAGATTTAACGCAACAATTTCTGGGTACCTATTCATCCTCTACATGACAAAACTAGTTAACACGTCAAGCATTTTAAAACCGGCGAGCAATGCATGATGCCTGATCATTCCGCTTTTCCCCAGAAAAGATCAAAGTAGTTCAGGGCTGTGTGGGCTATTATGCAGTGGAACGCTTCAAACCTTATGCCAGTGGGGCCCAGATAAGCAAAGTAACAAAGGGCAGGATATAGTCTCTGTGAATGAGGACAACTTTAAAGGCTTTTGTGCCTCCTTTTTGGGACGTTTCAGTATTTGACCAATAATAAAGCTAAACAGAGTGTGCCAACAAACAGTAAAGGATACATGAACGTAACATCACGTTGTGGCCATGAGTATACATTTAGAAGTAAATTTGTATCTTACATTATATGAACTATCCTTAGAACATGATGCCTATGAGATCATCATTTTCGTCATGTTTGACCCAGTAAAACAAAACTATAATTGCAACTCATCATATATAACCTAATTCTTGCCTTCTGCGTCTCTGACCTGGTTCCTGTGTCGTCACACTGTGATCACTTGTGCAAAGCAGGTCTTAATTAGAACTTCTTGGGAGTTTGCAAGTGTGAGAGGCCTTGCCAGATGGGCTTCTCACCTGAGGGAGGTGAAACAGTAAGAGTTGATCCAACCTAGTTCAACCCTCACTCTTCACCCCAGGCTTCTGTCTACACACTATTATGTACCCATCCACAGCCTTGCTGCTGAATACATGATTTTCTAGCGTGGCCATAGAAAGGTGCCTTGCTGAAGGTGACTCCACCATAATAGGCACTGCAAGCACTGTTCTCTGTCTTTTCTCCCTCTCAGTGGATTTTTTACCTCAACAAAAAGGTACTACTATTCAGCCTTGTGTTAGCAATTTCAGGGTATATTAAAAAAAAAATCATCAGTGTTTTTTTTTTTTTTTAATTCAGAGTACCAGTAGCAGATTCACAGAGCATTTACACAGTGAACTACACTTTCTGTGTCTCTCCCACACAGTTCTAAAAACAGTGCATGGAAAAGATCGCAAAAATAAAATCTATCGTGAAAAGGTTGAGCAGCAAGAGTTCATGAAGTTGGAGGCTGCAGTGGGTGGCTTTCTCTGCTGGGTCCAAAAACATACAGCAGAGGTTAAAATGAGCCCATGAGGACTACAGAAGGACTGTATCACAACTAGAAACTTGCTTTCTCTAGCTATACTTTATTTGTTACGACTTGTGTATGGAACCTATGAAGACGCTTGCAAAATGCAATGGTATTCCTGAAAACTCCATATTATATAGATTCTTGTGGCTCACTACAATGTTTACGTTCACATTACAGGCCTTAAGGCTCTCTCTGATTTGAGGCTTGTCTTGAGGATTCTTATTCATTTTTGTACATGACTATATGTGACCAAAGCTTCAACACAGCTCTGCCCTAAAAAGCCATAAACTGGCACATTCAACATAGAAAAAATCAAGGTTGTATGTGCTCATTAATAAAAACCAGGGCTCCAGAGTTACTTTTTTCACAAGGAGCTCTGGTGCTTCTTACCTTACTTTTAGAAGCACCGGCACAAAGTTTAGGAGCGCTGTTTAAATCGACATGCGGCGCAACACATCCATATTTTTTTTCATAAACATAAACAACACACAGAGATACCAATCGTTGTTTTATTTTAAAGGAAATGTCACAGCAGAGTAGTACTTTAAGAGATTAGTTAAATAAATAAAGCACCTGTTCATTTGTACCTGCATAGCCTGTGCTTCATGCATTTCCTTTCAGCCATGTAAATTCAGTTAGCCAATTGTGTGTGTGTGTGTGGGATCCCTGACTGCAGAGGCTGCCCAACTCTTTTGTTCCTCTTCCTTTAGTACCCAAAAAAACACTTTATTAACGGTTTGCACAGATCCTTGCATCTTTCAAAATAAAAGCAATTACTGATCTGGACAGTTGACCAGGCAGGAAACCAATCAACGCCTGATCCTGTTTCCTCTCAAAAGTCTTACGATGCTCTGTATTCAGTGACCTGCCTGGATCGTGGGTTAATGTTTATTTCTTAAAGCACTGCCATTCCTTAAGCAGCCACTTTGAGATCTTTCACATGATCATTACTGTTCGCCCAGGGTGACGGCCACAAGGGGTCCGAACGGTGACCCCTCACACATCTGTTGAACTGTTTCGATAATTAACTCAGTTTCCCAGATAATGTGAGAGTGCTATCTCAGTCTGTGTCCTCTGTGTGAACCATTTGTGTCCTGGGGTAGGCAAATCCAAAGCCATTAACAGTCAGGTCACACACTCACATATTTACAAACCTTTAATATACCCAACTTTTACATCAGCATTCTTTATTTAGGTTTCCAGCCTTTTTCAAAACAGGTCCAGTTGATAGTGTTTAGACAAATGTATGGCAATGCACTTTATGATGTCATAGGGAGAATTGCAACATTATACAGTACATTCAGTGCTTGTTCATTGTTAGCTGCCTTAATAGCCACTTTGCCTTTATACAATCTCAGTCAAATCTCTTGATGTTATGATTAGCCATTTCTTTAAGCATTTCTCTCGACAGACAGATCTGGTTTAATGCTGTCAACATATCACTTGTATTAATAATTTTATTCAGCTAAATTATGCATTTTTCTCTAAATTTGTTTTGCCAGTTTCTCAGGGCAGGAGAGGGAGGCTGATTCTATTCAAAAAATGTTTCCCGAATAAACATAATTACAGCAATCAAATATGTGTTGATTTAAGCAGTGACAAGCACCAAGCCTAGACTATGCAAAGAAGTTTGCTTCGCTGCTGCCGTTAGATGGAATAGAACCCTCCACTCATTCACAAATACTTTGTTGGTCATGGTACTTTATGATTATTATGCATCATTAATTATCAAGGCTATTTGAAGCAATCACCAGGACGAAATTATCTGTGTACGAGAGTGTAATTACAGGCAAAAAGATTTGATCTGTGTTTGTTTAAATGTAATGAGAGACTGTGAGATAGAGTGTGTAACTGTACTGGTGGGTTGTGGTGGTGCTCTGTGCCTGCAGATCAGTGTAATTTAGTAGAGAGTATGAATATACATCGTGCAGTAAGATAAACGTATTATGTAGGTACAGTATATAATTTAGTATATGTCACAAATGTCATAATACTGCACTGTAATTTATTACTTTACAAATTACCATATTTGACCGATAGTTCTGGTTTTGACCAATTGCAGATTAAAAATAGAAATTCCAATAAGTAGATTGATGTTAAACAGAAAATCCTGTGGCTGTAATGTCACAAATGTTAGATATTTGCCATTTTCTCTCCTGTGCTGTTACGTGTAAGGCAAACCACATTAGCGTTCAATGATTCTGTTTGCTTTGTATTACTTTAAAGGAACCGTAGCAACTACTACCATCGTAGCATATGCATATGGTGTTGTAAACTAAACTCGTTGCGGAAGCCTAAGTATGGACAGTAACTTGAAGGACTGTACTTGTTCCATAAATTTTGAAGTTGAAAAACAGACCTTTCTTTGGCCATGAGCGTTCCCCCTGTGCATAAACTACCTAAGGCTGCTTCAACCGAATTACTAATCACAACTCTTTTCAAATTACTTGCATACACTTCAAGCAGTCTTCATTTTTAAAGCCAAAAACAGTTATATTTTTTGTTTTGACAATGACTCATTAAAGTCTACCAAATGGCAGTGAAATTAGTAATTGCAGGAGAATATGGAATTGCAAGACAATGTCTCATAGCAACCTCCATTGGCACTTTTCCTAAGATGACACAAGACCAGATTCCAAGGACAGCACTTAAATAAAATTATTAAAAAAAATTAAAAATTCCTTGTTTTCCAACATAAAAGTCAGCCCCAGAGTGCATGAAACCGTGACCCCCTTGGTTTTATGTAAAGCAATCATAACAAATGTCTTCCAAAGATTGGTGCAGGACAGCAGCAAGCTACGTCAAAGTAAAACCGGTCCCTCTCTTTAAATCTAATTTTACTGCTTTGTCTTACTTTCAGTGAATAAAACAGTTATGCAATCAACTCCTTCAGCAATACACCCACCAATGGTGAGATGAAGCCAGTGACCAAAGCACTCATAAATGGCTTGCACATTCTGCTTGACCACATATCTGTTGTCAGTGCACAATGTTTCACTTTTAAGAGTCGGTCGGCTAGGTTCTGACACAAGTGCAGGTTTTTGGTAGAGCTTCTCTTGCAACGTAGCGATCACTTGTTAATTTGTTTCTCCGATCTATGGTCTTCAAGAGCTTTTCAAAGCCAGCTTGTTCCACTGTTGGAGCAGAGGCCTTGAGCAATATGTTGAGCTTCTGCCTTAGTTGTATCTCGACAATTGGCACTTCTCTTTTCATATGGCACACCCCGACTACATGAAGCGTGCAAGAAACTTTGAGATTGGGCAGCAGAAGGCGTTGGTTTCGTAGGCGGTTCTAATAATACGTGTCCTTTACGACCATTACTAGAACTTTCTGAGACCTTTCCTAACATTTTGTGGTATTTTATCATTTTCCAAAATAGGTCCTGGCTTGCACAACAGATTTTCAAATTCAAAGCTTTTCCACAAGAATCACGACTGTAGAAATATTGGATTTTATTGTAAGACACTGTACGTAGTTAGCACCCAGTTATTATTGAATCACCGTGTCATTTTTGACACGCAGCTTTATTCAACCAGAAGAGTAACTATATTACTATTTGCACTGACAATATGAACGCCTTTTCCTTGACAGCCTTTGCACAATCAGTTTCCAGTTGGCTAGTGAGAGCTGGTAAGACCAGAACCCTGTCACTCTACTCCTGTCCGGATCACTGAATAGAGTTATTCATAGCCAAGTTGTCTCAAAGATTTTGATTTTCCTGTTAAAATCATGATATAATTTTCCCCAAAAGCCACTTTAAGGTATATTGTTACATAGCTGTTAAAAAGATGAATTATTGAATTGTACAGGATTATACGTTGCGGTTATACTAATGATGCTGCCATGGTGGTGTGAGCTCATATGGTGTGTTTCCATTGCACCTCCCCTGATTCTGCCATCCACAAGCACGACGCACTCACACTGGAAAAGAAGACTCTCAAAATAGACATGTGTGTGGGGTGTGGGGGAATATATTTGCATTGCTCTCGGAGACTGATAGAGATGGAGAAAGAAAAGAGGCATCAGGAGAGGTGCTGTGTAGCAGTCTCAGCCCTCTGGGGGGTAAAAACTCTTGTGATAACATCCAGGCCATAGAAAAAGGACACTTCCCCTTTCAGATGACTCACTGTGTGGCCAGCGCACACGCACAACTGCAAATTGGACCCGGTGGCAAAGCCAGTACATTTGACTGCTTCATCAAATTACAACAACGGCCCGTGAGTGTAGTTCAAAAGGAACTGGGAGAGAAAGGGCCTATTCATAGCTCTGTACACGATACCGATTTTAAAAAACATCCAATGATGTACTGCTGTGGTTTCATCACTTAGAGATTTTGTTTGAGGAGTTGTCTCGGCTTTGCTGTAATAGATGATGGCATATGGCTGGACAATTAATCTAAAATGTATCGGAACTGACAATTACGACATCTAAGCGACTTAATCTTGCTCATGGCGGTTAATATTACTTCCTGTTCAACCACATGCATTCACTCAAAGTAAAGCAAGTGGCATTGAAGGCACAAGTGCCAACACCGAGTCAACTAGTGCTCAACCCACGCAAAGAATGCTGTGTCTATCGTTTGGGACACATTTTAGTTGCAGTGAAGACGACACGGAACAAAAAGAAGTCAAATGCAGGCACTTTTGAAAAACAATTTCAGCAACCAAAGGTAGCACCAGTAATTTCTTTAATCGCTTGGAACACATTCACATTACTAAATATGAAGAGCGTCTGGCTCAAAAAAAGAGACTACAGAGAAACAAAAGAGAAACGGCTGTCGCTAACATCAGCATTTACAGATGAAACACAATATGCAAAGGATTCAAGCAGACGGCAAAAAATAACTGATGCCATTGGAAAGGATATGGCTCCCATAGAACTGCTGTGGAACAGTGGGTTTGAAGATCTCAGTAAAACCCTCAACAAAAGATGACATCGCGAAAACATTTTTGCACAAACAACTGCAGTACATCATCACATCAGCTTCATCTGCTGAAGGATGGTGCACCTCTGTGATGTGGTTCTTGCACATTTTCAACCTCAACCTCTCTCTGGACAGAGTTCTTCAGACCTGTAGTTTTAACCTCTAACCTGACCATGGTGAGGATCATACTTAGCCACCTCAAATCCCTGGGATGCTCAGAGCTGGACCTCCTGCAGTTTGCATATCAGTGAGGCATTGGGGTGGAAGATGCAGTCATCTACCTAATGCAGAGGCTGTTGTCACATCTGGAGAAGCACTGTGAGAGTCATGTTTCTTGACGTCTCCAGTGCAATCAACACAATAACAGCCATCACTGCTCAGGGGGAGGCTGGAAGGAGCTGGAGTAGATCGTCACCTTGCAGCGTGGACCATGGACTAGCTCACCAACGGACCACAGGACGTGAGGCTTTGTGACTGTGTCTGATGTGGTAGTCTGGACCACAGGAGACCCACAGGATACAGCGCTCTCTACATTTCTCTTCACCCTATAGACCTCGGTCTTCAGATACAACAGACACCTGCCACCTCCAGATGTTCTCTGATGATACAACTGTTATTGGATGTGTATCAGAAGGGAACAAACTGGAATACAGAATCTCATCAATGACTTTGTGTCTTTGCACTACATTTTTGTACATTTTCTGCCTGTGCTTTTGGGCTGCTGTGGTGTGCAAATTTCCCAGAGTGAGATCAATAAAGTTCATCTCATCTCATCTATCATCTCAAACATGTCGTGAGACGGTAGCAGCCGAACTAATATCTGCAGGGTACCTTGCTGCCACATCTGGTCTGTGGTCGAGTAGAACGACGGCGTCATATCTGAGCCATATGTTGCACTGCGTGGATGATGAATGGAACCTGTGCAACAGATGTCATGAGATGGCATATTTTCCAGAAGTTCACACGTCAGAAATGATTGCTCAGGACCTGAGAAATAGGCTTTCTGCATGGGATCTCGCAGAAGGGAACCTTATGGCCATCACAACAAACAATGGCACCAATGCCGTCAAAGCTATCCAGCTTAATGGATGAACACGGGAGCAATGTTTTGGACACAGGCTGCACCTGGAAGTCGGTAGGTAACACGTCAGCTGAGCAAACACAACGCTACAAGACACTTTAAATAGTTGGACAATAATAATGAACTATTCACACTACTTTTTCAAAAAAATATTCATACAACACTTATTCAATGATACAGTGTTCATATTGCAGCGCTATAATATTAACTTCACATTACAATGTACCAGAACTACACTGAGTCATTACTGAAGTAGAAACTGAAATTACTATGGCACCGTGTTATTAATCGGAAGTATCTTAGAATTAAAAGAGATGTTTCTCCTCTTGCCTTAATTTTGTTTTGGCAGTACAGTTTTTAAAATCTTCAGGTACAAGTGAAGCCTTCATTATTATGATAATTCATCTTTTTGTGAGTGAGTTGCGTTTATCTCAGATAATGCAATGAAAGATCAATGTGTGGACCATGCAATCACAGTTTTCAAAAGGAATGTGCTTTTTTCCTACTTGGAAAAAGAAGGCACTTGTGAAGGCACAACAAGAGCTGAACCTGCCATGACACAAGTTGAAAACCACATTTGCCACTAAATGGGGATCAACACAAATGATGGCTGAAAGGGAGCCATCACACAGGTCCTCGCTGATGGTCTTGGGCAGACCTGGATGTTTTGGAGGCTGTCAACAAAGCTCTCTCCAAATTGATGGAGATCACAGATGCCTTTCAAGAGAAGTGCATGTGACCTTTTCATTCGTGAAGCCTGTCCTACTCGTCATCCACTCACGAGTGCTGGGTGAAGAGGAGGATGGCACAGAGCTGACTAAAACTGTCAAAACCTACATCCTTGAGTACCTTAAGGAGATGTTCTCGGAACCCACCTCAGAAGAGCCACTGGACACAGACAGTTTTGTTGATCTGTTGAGATTTAAAAAGGCATACATTTGTGCACACCATGTCCTCACCAGTCAGCAGCTTTCCTGAGAGGATTGTACGTTTTTCTCTGTTTTAAATCATTGTGAACAACATTTCAGACAAGTCATTTGAAGGCAACAGTTTCGGCTCAAAATAATCTGAAGAATATGCATCAACTTATCTTTCATTTTATACACAATGCAATGAATTTACATCTATTATTTCAAAAAAATAGATTGTACATTCTGATGTATTTATGATTAGCACAATAAGAAGGTCCTCCCTGTGTGGAGTTTGCATGTTTTGCAAATGTCTGTGTGGGTTTCCTGCAAGCGTGATCATTTCCTCCCATCTCTAAATACAGGCCAGGTGAACTGGAGACTAAATTACTAATTGTTCGTCCATGTGTCAGCCCTGGATGGAATTATGTATGATGACATGCTGTGACAGTGGTCAAGTTGTATTTATGATTTCTTTGGATAAGAAAATTGTGGATCACAATGTCTTAATGTGACAATTGCCTTAGACATTTAATTCATTTTTTCTGACATATTGCAAAGACACTGGGTTGTGACGCAATCCAGATAGCAGGAGTAGACATTTGTGTTGTTGAGCCCCAAAATTACACTTTTTCAGGAAACACATCAATATCTTGCTCCATTGATCAATGCTTGCTTAACTGAGACAGATTAGAAAACAACACATAAATGGCAACACACACTGGAGGGTTAATGCCACATCATTAACACAATAAGTCCATAACTGTGGAGCATAAACTGGACCATTGGGAGCATAAACTGCTGTGTGACTAAACTGGCCCCAAAACAGCCACGTTACTGATGCTCCTATTAAACAAGCACGTATACAGTGAATGTTTGCATCATCCTCGTTCATAGGCAAAGGCGAGGCCATTATGTTACTGGTAATGTATTCAAAATAATTCTCCCCACTGAGATAAGTGTGGGAAAGCAGACCTTACAAGTACTGTTTGCCTCAATTGTGGGTTAGTGAGAAAACAAGGGCACAATACAGTCTTCGCCCTTCATAGTTCAATTAATTTGTGTGTATAGCTTTAAGACAGTATGAACCAGAATTATTTTCATCAGGAGGTCAGCAAATATGTACTGTTAAGTTAAAATAGTCACAAGAAGTGAAGCTCCAAACAACTGAATTCAAACAATTAAAATGGCACTGCAATGGTTGTGCATCGTATGCTTTGATAGTGCATTTCATTAGTTTAATGCACGGTCGTGAAAAACCAAGACAGACACTGAGTTAACTGAGTTCTGTAAAACCAGTAGAGGGCATCTCCACTAAATGTGTTATTTATGCCAGCTTTTCTGTATCACAGAATGGGCAGCATTGATATTCTTTCTCCAAAAAGCATAAAAGAAAACAAGCTGAATGTTGATTTTTTTTTTTTTGCAACTCCTCTCTACTTTGGAGAAACTGACAGATTCACTGAACAGGAATTCAAAGAGATGAATTGGACTAAAGGTGCCACTTTACACCTGTACTCTTCCCCTCTTCACAGGAATAGATTCACTTATAGCTGACAGCTCAAGGGAGCATAACATGACAGTCTAGGACCACACTGTAAATACCTCTGCTAGTCCCCTGCTATTGAAACAGAACAAATACTTAAAAACAACGGTAGCTGCCCTACATTATGACCAGTCAGTTGCTTAAGTTGTAATCTAGCGCCATCTAAATGTACCACGTTTTACAATTCCTTCCTTTTGTTACAACACCTATTTGTGTATTGTTAGTATTATTTTTTTTCTAAAAAAAACAAAAACCCACTGCCGACACCCAATTAACTACGTTTCTTTATTTTCAGAAAATAAATATTGCATGATATTGGGTTGGGAAAATATGCATGCTGCAATGAATTAATTATGTGTATTGTTATGACTATCAAGTCTAATATTTACACTGCTGAAGACAACTTCTACAACTTTACAAAAAAAAAACTTTTGTTTCAATTTTGCTTCCCTGTTTGATGGAGGGAGCACACACACACACACATACATGTCTGTTTGAGTACAAAGTAGGCAACATTGAACACACATTGAAAAGTATGAATATGTGTTCACACAAGTGCACGTGAGTGAAATACCGTTTGTGGCCTGCAAAGACAACTAAAAAAATTTGCTTTTTTTTCATTGGAACAATCTAACCTCCACACATAACCATTGGCAACTCTGAAAGAGATCTCTGCACATCTTATTGTTCGCTTCTTGTGCTTAACCCGATAATCTTAATTAATGATATATTGTGATTATTATGATATATTAATGATGTTGAACAAAATGGTTACACATTTACAGGGTCTGAACAGAAAGTTGATTTCGAAAGATTAAATTGGCATCATGGCAACTCAACACATCTCCGAAAGGGTAATGGGCACAAGAAAAATAACTTTTACTTTCAACTTTGCACTGAAGAGGAGAGACAGAAAGCATCAGAGAGAGAGAGAGATA
Source organism: Brotula barbata (assembly GCA_900303265.1). Classification (NCBI taxonomy): domain Eukaryota; kingdom Metazoa; phylum Chordata; class Actinopteri; order Ophidiiformes; family Ophidiidae; genus Brotula; species Brotula barbata. Next base: position 110,492 of record OMNV01025987.1, on the reverse strand, counting down.
GAGAGAGAGAGAGTCAGATAACGATCAGCATCATCTATATACCAATACATGCCTGCCTCCCCGTCCCCTCACAGCTGATGTTGGAGTGGTTTTGAGTGACATTAAGGTCAGCGGCCGCTCTACAGCACTTGTTAGGCTGTGGAGGCGGGGCAGCTTGATCAGGTAGTGAGCAGAAAAGCTGAAGAAGTAGGTCAGGTGACAACGAGCTAAATTGAGAACCCCAAAGTTATCATTTTGAAAATGAAATCAATCTAAGCCATCAGTGGCACAAAGAGGCAAAGAAGGGGAAAAAGGTGGGCAACGGTATTTTGACGCCTTGTTCGTAGGTTGGTGTCTGTGTGTTGAGTGCAATAGAAGCCAATTATTGTTTAATTGTTGTTGTATTTAATTACTAAATACGTACACAACCCATAACCAAATACCCAATTCAGGATGAACATAATTTTACCAAGACAAAAGTACAAAAAAAGTAAAGTATTACAAATCCTGCCTGTGTATGTAGTCTAAAAAGAATGTAATACTGAAAAATCTATACTGCAGAGACCTCTCCTCCTCAATTTAAACTCAGGACTAGAGTTTGGTATCTATCAACAATCGTATTACAAGTATTACCATTGTTATGTGTTCCAATTACTGAGACCGAATGCTTTTTTATGCTTATTTTCATCCTCAGCGAGGTAAGAAAGTGTGAAGGTCACTGACACTTCAATTTCTGTAGGACATTCCTACAAAATGCATTATTGAAAATTGAGTGGGATCATCTCCATTTGGAAGGAAATGAAATCCACATAAAGGCGTGTAATCATGTGTGCGGTTTGAGAGAAATGGCCAACCGTCATTTACCATGGAAATACTGCCTACATCAATTTACAAAGGCTGAGTTTTTCAGAAAAAATGTCGTATTCATATGAAAAAATATGGAAGTGCTGCATTTCCACTCCAATAGACTCAATAAACAGTTAATGATAAACCAAATTGAAAATGTCAGAAGGTGTACAAAAAGCTGAGACAAATTATCTGCCACCATGATGAATGTTACTGCATCGGATATTTATGAATTATGAGGCTGCACGGCTTGCTCCATTATTCTATTTAAAGCTATTTTTAACTGCTACCTGGCCCAAAGTCCTGGACAGTTTGGTAACAATAGACTCCGTCATGATATTGTAGGTACATTCCTACACATTGTTGAAGTGCTCCACATTTTCTCACATTCTAATGTTAATACTACCCCAAAGAAATAACTACTTCATCATAATAGTCATTATAATCTAATGTGTTTAAAAAAGGTACTGTGTTTCAGATAAAGATGACAGGAGGAGAGAAATTATCCTGTCTCAATGTATAAAATATGACCATTAAGACACCGTAAAGCATGCTAAACATTCTTATCTGTAATGACAGACAGTTTCACATTGTGGTAACAGTTTAAAATGGACTATTAGCAAAATGGTCTGTTCTTATTTTCATATTATTGTGCACTGGTTCTCCTATGCTTTGTGGTCATCGTCATCCTCCACTGTGCAATAAATTTGATGGACAAGACTCTAATCCCCTTTATGTCCTGAGGAATATCAGGGAGATGAAGTTTGTGGATCTTAAGGGCTTCATCCAATGGACCACATTTTAAAATGGGTTAGGTTGATGACAATTTTATGTCTATGTTTAGTTTCATTAGAATAAAACACTGTAAACAAGCAGCTATGCTATAATTGTTGGTTTGCAAAGTATCTGGCACATTTTAAATGCCATAATCCTCTGAAATGCTGCTCATACTTCATCAAGTCGGTAGTCAGGGGATTTAGCTGTTTGTGTTAATAATTTGGGTTGTTCTATTTGTTGTCTTGTCTGTGTTTATGTTGCAGCTTCTGGGTAGACTGACAATAGTGCTTCTTTGAGATGAGAAGAGTTAAAAAATGGCTTAGCCTAAGTTCTTGTATTTGTGGTTGGGTTCCGTTATTGATTATACTGTATTAATCATATCATTATGGAGATACATATTTATTTTGGTCAACAGGTATACAAGGGTTTCTGTGTATTTGCATTTCTGTCTGTGTTAAGTCCCAAAATTATTACACAATATTTCCAGGTTTTCCATGGTGTTATAAGAAAATTACAAGTTTACATCTTTTTCATTACTCGTTGCTGTAGCACAACTGAATCTCTCAAGTTTGGGCATAATTTACATTTCTTGTTTAACAGTGAACCATTAATTGTAACTAAATATGTCTGCATTGTGACAATGTATATGAACAAATTTGATTGTATTATGTGCGTACAAGAAATTATGAAATGTGTGTGGCATTCATCAAATTTGTATTGGAAATTGTGCACGGGTATGAATACTCAGGAATGGTCTGAGAACTCATACTTCCACTGATAATGGAAAGAAAAAACATATGAAACGAGGTAAAACATATAAAGAGATATTGTAGGAGATATTATTGTTAGTTGAATAGAAAGTGCTTCATACGTTCTGTTAATTTTAAGAGGGAGTACATTGGAGAAGTCTTGTGAGTCTTCATTGCTTCATGGCAGACCTTTTTTTTATTTGAACTGAATGTTTATAATTAGAAGATGTGAGCATTCATTATTTGTTTTGGTTATTTGTTACTTGAGGATACATTTCAATCGTTACATGGCATAATTCATTGTTTGATTTTGGCACACAGTTTGTTCCATTCTTCTCAAGCCAATGACATAACTGGTATTGTTTTCCTTTCTAATTGCAGCTGTGGAGGTATTTGCATTTCACGTGGTTTCGATAAGGGAGTCGAGTCAAGTCCATTAAAAGGACAGCTGTAAAATCTGTCTTTATTTGCAGCCTGTTGAATATGCAATCATGACATCGTTGGAAATGAAAAGGGCTGTGTGCTCAAGCTCTCGAGCTTCGTTACAGAGCAAATATCACTCAGCACGTATGGGCCTGCACTCACACACACATGCGCACACACTCGTGCAAATTGTTGTGTGGTAGCAAGTAATATTTCCAAGCCGCACAGGACCCTAATCGTCTATTCCCACGATGTCATGTTTCTAATTTGATTACTGAGGCTAAATCCTGCTGCAACCTCATTCATATAAGTGACATTCCACTGATAACAAAAGATAAGATGAGCTCTGATGGTGGACAGGTGTTCACAGTCCATGATATGCAGGCACTCTCCCACTGATCATGAGCAAATACATTAGCACTCAAGAAAATGTATTCTCCCCTTCACAGTCTAGCTGTAATGTCAATTATGAGTAAACTAAATTTCATATTTAGGATCTAGGTGTATCGCTCAGGATTATGACAAATCAACCAAAACAGCCATACCTTTGATGTATATATGGCGCAAAAAGCAATGTCTTTCTGGGCCAAAGTGCATTTGCAGATAGAGACTATTCTTTTTTTACCCTCAGCTTTGTAGGAGAAATGCGAGTGTGCTGAAAAGTAGCTCCATTCCTCAGGACTTGTACCATAAACCATACCTTGACAGATCTTTTTATCATTCATCAAAACACACTATTTGGAATTATCTGCAAACTGTGTTGATGCTTTCATAGTTACTACAGCTACATGTGGTTCGTTTAGTTTGGAGAAAAAGAGACACTCCCCCTTATTTTACACCCGACGCAGTTGTCATTTTCACGCCCAGCGCCCACTTTGAATAGCGAGCAAATGCACTTGCACCCATCTGCCCGTGGGCCTTTTGGTCTTCAAATGAGGAGCGATGAGGCAAACTGTGCACACATCGTTCTCATGGGGCAGCAAAACATGTTTTCGCTTTAAACCAACTCAAACCACATCTTAACGCAAGTCTATCATTATGTCCTGTTTTTCTGCTATTTAATGTTCACAGTATTCAGACGTGCCTTACATATGCGGGTTCCAAACGCACATGCACTCTTAAGAGAGCGTTTATTTTCCCCTGACATCGTTGTATGGTTTATGGCATATAGTTTGCGGCCATTCTACTGATGCCAGAAGAAGTCATGTTTACAGAGTAAGTTGTGTTCGTAAATCGCTCTGTCTTTTTATGGATATGACTTTACAGTATACACGTCTAGAAGATTTGCTGGCGCACTTTCACCTCATGCACGGGCAAATCTGTTTGAAATCTCTGTGCTCTGTTACACCAAGTCTAGTCTCCAAAATCTAAATAGCAATGAACCAGATTCAAGCACACTTTGGCTCTAAGAGGGAATGGCAGGCAAAGCTCTGATTGTTTCAATTCACGTTTGGCCCAAATCAAAATGAATTAGGTGCCTAAATACTACCCCTTTGCAACCAGCTCCTTATTGTGCACCGAGATCAGGCAGCATCTAAATAACAAAATTGACTTGGACGCGCCACAAAGCACCAGGCACTGTAGTGTGCCAGAAGGTATACAGTAGACAGTTTACATAGGGCCCTCTGTGGTTTTTGAGACTTACATTTCCACGGCAGATATCTAGTATTAGGGAGATAAATACCACAGTTGACTCTCAAAAGAGTTTCAGAGATTTATGGATTACTTCTGTGAGGCAGGGCTCGGGGAGACGAATCTTCTATGAAATTGTGTGCTTTGCTAGCATACAACACACAGACTCACACACACCACCCGTTTCCAAACAGCTACTGCTGCAATGGTTGCGAAGGACACTTGAATTGCTCATATTTAATAGAGGACATAAATACAAAAAGTATTGGGGAGGAGGGGGGATTAAGATGCAAGAGCCAAGGGTGTTGCATCAACCCATTTAATTACTCCCTCTGCACAATGTCCTCCACTATAGCACATATGACCCACAAGCTCAGGCAGATACAAAGGCCGCTAAAGAGCATGAGAATAGACTGAAAAAAATGTGATCAAACAAACAGGATATACACTTCAAACAAGACAACCACTCACATTTCAAAATTTCAGTCTGAACCTCAATCCACATAAATTAGCTGGGGTCAAAAATAAATAGGGTACAGGGAACTCTTTGGAGAAAATCCTTTTTTCCATTTATGATATATTTCATTTGAAAGTGGCCTGTTGAGAAGCGCGACCCTGTCTGGAGAGGCCAGTTAGTGGGAAGGGCCATGACGGATAAATCTGGCCCTTTGTAGAGGCAGTATTGATCTGGCAAAAGCTCACAACGTGAATCATGTATGGGCTCTGTGCTGTTGGCTCCTTCACTCTGTGGGATGGATGTACTACACTGGAATGGAAACACGCACAGGTACATTTCTCACGTAGCCCAAGATGGTTATAAGAGCAAATCAGAACAAAGGGTGCTGCCATTGTATTCCATCTAAATATACACTATTATATCTGAATTCATTGATCTTCACCTCATCAACCAGAGGGGTAGAGATGATCAGTGTAGTCAGCTTACTGCTGATCAACAAGGTACACAGATGTAGACAGGGTGGTACCGCCTCTATTTTCCTCTTTGTGACAGGAAAGAGAGATCAAATAATTAATCATGTGATTATTAAATCTTATTGTAATAAATAAAATCATGTCTTCTTTGGGAAAATGTGTGTTTGAGGTGCCGCAGAGGTCTAGGAGAGGAAAAATTTGAGCTTCCTCAAAATTTCTCAATTAAGTCACTCATAACTGTCACAATCAATGATGGTTGTGTATTTTGTTTTGCTTGATTAACTGCTTCAATACACTCTTGAATTGATTTCAGGAAAATTGCTGTGCTCTGCTCTCCTATTTATTTTTTGTTGTTTTTGTACGGTTTGGTAAAACTGAGACTGACTGAAATTAAAATAATTCTCGTCAGAACCTTACCGACTAGCAACCGAACAAAACAACACACTCAAACTACAACAGGGCAGACATCAAATTACAACGTTTAAGTCAGACAAAAACAAAGACACGTTAATGCACTGTCTTAGACTAGGTCAACGCGGGCTCACTCTGAAATGGGGCTTATTTTAATAATTGACTAATTTAACTAATCTAGAAATTATTGGAACGAATAATTGACTAATTGGGATAATGAATAATCAGTAGGTCTCAGTGGATTGTTCTACTTTTGCCTTGTCTTAGTTGTGCATGTGTTAGCTAACAAAACAGGCAAAAAAAAATGTAATATGGCTTCATTTCAATAGACAAGAAACAACTGACAGCTCAGTCAAAGAACAACAGTAAACAGCAGTATTACAATGTGCACTCTATGGACTCTAGAATTTTCTGATAAGCCCAGCATTGAAATAAAGCAGATGATTCCTGCAGCTGAGAAGAGCCGCTCTAATGGAGTTGGAATTGGAGTGATCTTTTTTCAAATTATTTGTGGTTCTGCTACTTTGAGCAGTTTTGAAAACAGAATGTATGAAGATAGTGAGCAGTTTTACACGTTTTGTGGTGGTTACAAATAAAGGTTTGTCTACTACTGTTATATGAATGTCATCCTACCGTTGCTAATGCTAACGCTATCGTCACCATCTAACTTGAGTGTCTCAATAATTTGGCCTTTGGTTAAAAGCATCTTAGTCTCTTAGTCTAGTCTCTTGTCATAATGAAAGATTAAACAACATGCATTTCATTAAGATAGCTCCTTTTAAATCGCTGAACCACACTTACTTTTGACCACTGCTCGTGCCTTTCACTGGTGCTACTCGTGTTTTCTCCTGACTTTCACCCATGGAACGCCAACTCCGCCTTACATTTAATGCACATTTTTAGTGAAACTTTCCAACACATTTGTATCTATTGCATTACAGATCCGCCATTCTCTTTCACCAGATGGACGTTCCTTTCCCACTTGTCAGCCTATCTGGCTAAGGTGTACCTTCCTTTAAAACAGTTAATGCATCATTTGAAATAATAAACTGTACTTGAGTTGAAACGACAATTTTAACGAATGAAAATATTTATCGCAAATTTCGTCGACATTGTCAATAATGGTGACTATTAATTGCAGCCCTACTCTGAAACATGCATAAAAGCCTCCCGTTCCTTTAAAAAGCTGTTAGCCCCTTTTCAATAACTTTTTTCATTTCTGTGGATTAAGTCTCCCATGGTGGCGGAAATCCTGTTTCACAGTTTCACTTTTTACACTCCAACAAGAAAAACATCAAGCTTTAAGTTTTGAAAATGTACAAAATGGGCAGTACTCATTCCAACCAGCCAGTAACCAGTTATTTAATAAACTGTAAAAATAGACACCTAGACATTAAAATTCTACATAGGTCTCTCTTCTCTACCTCATGGTACGCCAGTAAATGGCAGAGGGGCTTGAAGGTTCACCCCTATGGTTCAAACAGGGACTTGCGTTTTTTTTTTTTTTTGTCCAGTGTTAACACTATGCTTGGATGAGGCAGCACCCATGTCTGTGTTGTCTCTTGCACTATTTCACAGGG
>OMNV01025987.1:0-103145 GCA_900303265.1 Brotula barbata | reverse complement strand
CACTATTTCACAGGGGTAACCTGTTCTGCTCCTCCTGGATTTTACAGACTGCTGAGCACGGGGGTGTTTACGGTGCACATGCACACACATACTCACACACACACACACACACACACACACCCACATCTCCAGAGGATAGGATCTCAGAAGCAACACAGCCTATTTCACTGCAAATTAGGTTAATCGCGCTCCAGAGAGGCCCAGTTAATAACCCTCATAGAGGCTATTAAGATGGCACCTAAATCACATGAATATCTGAATATCTGATGGCTCCTAACACAGTAATGCCTAGGGACTATGACTGGCCATATAAAACCTAAGCAGCTTCAGACTGATGTCCTGCAAGAGCAATTGTCCCTCTATGGAGAAAACACCTCTCAGGACAGCATAATATATTAGCAGTCCTGGTTCATTAAGCCTGTGATATTAATCCGAATTAGACTATTAGTCAGATACAAACTGTTTCTTTATACGGCGATAACACATAGAATACTAAGCACACGATCACCATGAATATCAATGAGGACATAATTGCTCGGCTATCATAGCTCAATTTAAGTGACCTACTTTCTTTTATTCGTGACATTTACAGTCATTCAAACTAAACATCAATCACTTCACATATGGAGTCAATCAGTCAACGGCAATATTGTCGACGCCAGTTATTCTTTACAGCTGCCGCAGTTTGTCTGATAAGATCTCCTGTACCTCAGCAATGTGAGAGTTCACAGTGGGGAACCAAAAACTGTGACATCCATGAAAGATGGAGGCTGAAGATGCCAAGCCTAGGAGAAATGAATTCCTGCCGGTTAACGCTCAAGTGAGCCTCTCCCCGCTTTGTGCTAGGATGGGTTAAATGCAGAGAAATCATTTCCCTATGGGGATCTACAAAGTACTGTTCTTTCTTTACTTGCTTTGCTTTCACAGCCAGAAAGACATAAGGGTAACAGTCATATCTTACAAGTTATGTAGGCAATCAATAACATTGAGCATTTGCTTCTTCCATCCATCATCTTTGAAAAAAACAAACAACTTCCTATAATCTTTGAAAAACCCACAAAATGACTTAAATTTCCAAACTTAAACTTAAGCTTTTTATTTTTAAGTAGCTTCAGTGGTGGCCTATTTTATCCAAGCTGTTCAGCTAACAGCACATTCTCATGCATATCCCTATAGGCATGTCTTTTGTTTCCATTTGCATACTGAGCAATACTTTTGTGCTTGGTTAGTTCAGTGCTATATGGAGCAATTACACCCGGCTGCTTTTCAATCCAACGAGCAAGCCTCTCATCATTGCCATACTTACAGTATGGAGCAGTATATTGACAATAAAGACCTGTTCAACTGTAGCCAGTGAATCCACAGCGAGACTTTTAACTGCGTCCAAAACGCTTCAGCAGCTTTCCACAACTAACAGAGGTCCGTGGTGGGAATGAATACAGCACAAAGCCTGTCAACATTAATGTAACTGACACTAATTATACAGAATATGAAAGGAGTTGCACATACTGTACACGCTGTCGTAGAGTCAAGGATTTTATAAAATGAGTTTGCCAAAGTAATTGATTGCGATTAAAATGACTCCTATTTCTTTATTTAATGTGGGCTATATTTCCAACCACACATTTATGTATCTCTCCATCTTTTGTTTTCGCACTGCACAGCCCACATCGGTTTGATGTTCTGTGATGTCTCGGGATATTTCATTTTATTCTAATGGTGTGTATGTTTCTGTAATTATCTTTTAAAACATGGTGGCAATCCCTGCACATGATAACTGTTCATTTCTTGTGATTACTGTAACTACAACACATCCAAGTTGTAAAGCAGGATTTATTTTTCCAACATCATAAAAATTGCTTTCACAAACTTAATTTTTAATTTACATCAATAGTGTGATTTCTTTGTGTGATAACATTGTAGGTTGATGCTTGAACAGCGATTGCAATGAGAGTTTTAGTCTGTGACAGCAGCCATAAACCATTCCATTCTATGGCAGTAGAGATTTTCATTCCCCGCCCCACATTTTATTACAACATTCCATGTAGAAACTAGGGCTGCACAATTAATCATGAAAAAAAATCACAATCTCAATTCTACTCACACATCTGTGTGATCTCATTTCTAAATAATGACCTTTCACGCTCTCTGATTCCCCTAAACATTAACGTCACCATTGCGTTCATGTGTTGACGTCATGGCATTAAAACAATCTCCAGTTGCTATATCAATCACAATTACACAATACAAATACAATATAAAGCAAATCACGCCTTGAATTCAACATTCACACGTACAACTCGATCGATATTCTCTCATTTCTTTTCCACACTCGCAGTTCTCCGCTGTCAGTCCCCGTTGCTACAGTAACCCAACACTGCACGTGTCAAAAAGCAGAGGAAGGCGGCAGTCAGAAGCAGCCAGCCTACTCCAAGTTGGAGACAGAAGTCGTTAAGCCAAAGAGAAAAAATGAGCAGCACTGAGGAAAGGGTTTTCAGTGAGGGGGGGCATTGTAATTTGGCCTGTGTTCCTCCCTGAAGCCTCAAAATGTTGATAGGCTGCTGTTCTTGGCCAAGAACCTTTAAGTACAGCAGTTAACTGTCCAAAAGGAGGTGTGGATTTTATTTATTTTATCATTTATTTTTAAGCCGTAACTTTACAGTCTGTTTTTTATGTTAGCAGCATTTAAGTTGATCTCTTTGATTAAGTGTTCCACAATAAGGGGAAAAGAGACTTGAGGTATTTTTGGTTACAAGTCCAGCACTTTGACATACGTTATGCCGTCTATTCGAAGCCCTGTTCGAACAGCCAGCGCCTCAGCACAATAAATGCTTCTGTCCACGATCTCAATTCTTAGGAGCATTTTGCGAGATCCCTCATTCCTACACATGGAAACTCGTTTATCTGAGCCGCTGACCTTATACATCTGCAAATATAGATCCTAAAAGCACTTGCTTTGTACTCTGTGCAAATGTTGTGCGTATAACGCAGATTGGCATTAGCCTGTGAGGTCAGCTTTTAAGATTTTCAGTGTGTGTCATGCATAATGAATGCATGGCTGCAAATGACCATAATTTAGACCTACTGGCTGGGCCGGAGATCCAGCAGGTGGCCAGAGATTTTCTCTGCTCTCAGGTCTTGACTCATCTTACATGGCAATCATTGCCTCTAAACCTATTTCCACCCAAATGAGAGACCACAATTTTAGCTTTATGTTGCAGATTTCCTAACTAAGTCAAAGCCTAAAGAGTGGGAAACGTCTCCCATTTTCTGCAGCCCACGGTTTGTGACTCTCTGTAAAAGCTGGGGAAATCAGAGGATGAGGAGTAAAATTGTGTTAGATGTCAGGCTGAATGAGGCGGAGGTTACCTTTCCACCCACAGCAGTTACTTTTTCCCCTCCCTGCCTCAGCACATAAAACAACAACTGCCATATTTTGCACCTGCCGCCTCCACCACCCAAAAAGGAGTGTTAGCTGAATAAACTCTATAATCTTTATCACAGGTAAACACAACATTGCTGATGCTCTGCCTTCATTTATTTTATTCGTTATGCAATTTGCATTGAATGTGTGTCTGTTGTGTGTGTGTGTGTGCGCGCGCGTGTGTATGTGTCTCTCTATGGGGAGGAGCTGACGGATCTCTCCTTGAGATGGTGAGCGCGCGTGCGGCTAATGGCGTGCGCGCGCGCGTCGCATGCGCCGTACTTCGGGCGACCCCCAGCGTACAGGACGTGAAGTTTTTGATCATGTTTTATCTAAAACATGAAAAGACACACGTCCATATACTGTAAAGCTCCTGCCTTCACACCAGCCGGCATCGATACTCCAAAGCCACAGAGTCCGAGCACATTAGAAGAACTTCGGTGGAACAAAAGGTCCGCGCGCGCGCGCCTGTTTGTGTTTTAACAACATGTTATATGCATGTAATACGCACTATAACTTGCTCCCAACTTGCCGTGGCGTAGATTAAAAAGCAAAAACAGCATGTCTCCCGACAACAGCGAGGGGTAAACACACCGACACACGAGCAGCGGCGCATTTCCAGCGGGCTGGAAACAAAGTCATTACCAGCTCGCTGTAAGAGGAGATAAAAGGACTCTTACCTGCGCGCAACACTCCGTTTTATCCACATTTTCTCTCGACTGCCGAATCCGTCTCAGTCCTCCAGATATCCTCCCATTTAGCTGGGTTTTCACCAAACTCGAGGATGGCTGATGGAAACACTCAAGTGACGCACCTTACTCCAGCTGTCAGTAACGCAAACATCATTTAAGCCATATCCTTCCTTCAACGCTGCGCACATGAAAAATCCTCCGCTGTCGCCACCAAATCCAAAACAGGGCACAAAAGACACGAGAACAACTATCAATGTCTCTGTCTGGAGTTGTGCGTCAATTGTTCGAAATTCGCGTCGAGATCGGTGAAAAGAGAGGAGCCGGGCGCGCGTGCAGCGGACAGGTGAGACGGAAACAGGAAGGTGTCCTCAAACTTTACCGTCGTTCAATTCTCCCCGTTGGAAATGCGAGCACAAATGCTGTGGGGGGGAAAACACAACAAGGCAGCGTCTGTCGTGGGCATCCTGAAATGACAGCGCACTTTCTTTCTCCTACATCGCAGAAAGGCAGAGCGAACGAGCAAAAAAATGTGAGGAAGGGGAAGGATGAGGATGCTCGGCTGTCTGAGGCGCGGAGGAAGAAGTGTCACCGCTGGCCGGGAGTCCTCATTATCTACCAACATCTGTGTGGAGGTGTAGAGAGGATGGGGAGGGGTTAGACAAAGTAATTAAAATTTGAGGTTGAACTGAAAAAAAAATGAAAAGGGGAGCGAAGGAGGACAAGGCTGACGGCTGAGAGTTGTTTGGAGGAGAGTTGCGCAGAGGGAGAACGAGCGCCTGTCAGAACAGACGAGAAGAGGCTGATCCGTCTCCTCCCGCTGCTGCTGCTGCTGCTGCTGCTGCTCTTCTTCTCAGACTGACGAACGACCTGCCCGCTGAGCCCCACCGGGCCGTGACGTCATTTTAAAGCCAAATATGTCATATGCTGGAGTCTCACGCACGGGTGCACATTTAGGAGTGTTCAAAGGGGATGGCGCTATGCAGTTTGCGCGTCTTAGAACTCCGACAGAAGGAGGCTCATGTGTTGGATGGCAGGTTAGGGTTAGGGTAGGAGAAAAAATTAACTTTGGCACTCTGAGGTTATTTTGGTTAAGAAAAGGGACATTTTCAAAAAAGACTAAGAACGTCATATGTTGGTAAAAATATATTATCAGAGGGAAGGTTGTGAGAAAAAAGTCAAAAGGATGAAAGATTAAAGCTATACTATTTTGAGAAAGAAAGAAAAAAACATTTATGAGGAGAAAAAAGTTGTAATGATAGGAGAATAAAGTTAAAAAATGTTATTCAGGAAAAAGTTTAAAGAATAAAGAGACTCAAGTCATAGTGTAAGTTCAAATGCCAGAGAATTAAGTCAAAACATGAGGAAAAAGTCCAAATTCAATCATATTTTGAGAGAGGGGGGGATCAAAGTGTCAGGAGATTGTTGTCACAATATTTTGAAGAAACACTCAAAATGTTAAGAGGTTGTTTTCATTTAAAGAAAATTCAAAGAAAACAGCCCCAGCATAATAATTCCCATGCTGGTGTTCAGTACTTCCTTATTGGAGAAGCTGATACCAAAGTCTGACTTCACCGGAGACTCCAGGTCCTTCATTTGGACACCGACAGACTGCTCTCAGTCTTTTTTCTGAAAATGTTTCAACTTTATTTTCGTGACTTTATTTTTGACTTTGGTCGCTCGAGATTACCTTTCATAGATTTCAGTAATGATATATTTCAGTTGGATGAATAAATGTATATGTGTTTCAAATGTGACATCTGTCTGCGTGATCAATGAATTATTACTCCCGTCGGACCGGAGGCCCTTATTTATTGGTGATGTTGGCATTGAGGAAGTCTCCATCAATCAGAGCTCATGCAGTAAGTAGTGATAACTCAAAGGTCACTATATTTTCTATAAATATATTTCCCGGCCGATGTGAAGTGTAGTGTTATAGCTTATGTCGGCCCACATGACATGACTGCAGCATTTAACTGTCATCCTGGAGGCTTTCTGCACACCTGTACTACAAGATGTCAGTGGTGAGCAAAATCCCGTTACATTAGAATCAATGCACTAATGCGACCGCACGGCGAGATGGCAGAAAATATTACCTATGACAGGATCAACCCTCGCATGAGAAAGCGAGAATGTGGCAGCCTTTTGCTTACACCTCAGGGTCAGAGTGTCACAGCGATGAACAATACTGACATCACACCTGTTATAGCCTTTGCCTCTTTCCTCGCCTTTCCTGGGAAATATCACAGGCCAGTTTGTTTACACTTGCAGTAGTTGGCCTCATTTTGTGCACAAATCCTCAATGATTAATATTTTGTGCTTGGTAATATTAACTTACCTTGGCCTCAAATGTGGTTCTGTAACTCTCCTGAGCTTTTGCTCAGCCTAAAACGGATTGCTTTGATCAGCTTTCGGTAAAGACCACACTCCCTCCTCTCCTCAATCTGATGAATTGCGGCTCTTTATAAAGTTCCCCTATTCTACACCCGATGAGGCAATTTTCCCCTTCCACTAATTGTTTCCATAAAGTACACACTGTCGGATACCCTCATTACTGCATTAGTGAGTGTAGATACACACTGATCCAAGTGGATACCTCTGTCTGAGGAGAGCAGCAGATGGGGGTTTTCATCTCTCTTTCTCTGTCACTCTCTCCATCTCTTCCCATCTTTTTTCTCACTCCCTCCCACACACTCTCTCTTTGTCTGCCTGTATTGAGTGTGTACAATTGCATGTCCCTAGACTGCACAGATCGTACTGGCTGTTGTATTCTGTTGGCAACCTATTTGTAATACAGGAAGAAACCTCAACCTATTTCGCTTTGAGTCACAGGTTGTCATGCATGTCAAAGTCCACGGGTGGTTTCAGTGCCCATGGACCTAAACGCAGCATACTAAACATCTGTTGTGTAAGCCATTAACACCCTGCTAAGACAGCGCAAATTAAAAAGAAGAGAGATTTCAGTATATTACTGATCTGCTAAACTGGATTGAATCAGCATTCGTGGCTACAGTATGAGGGTGTGTGGCTGAATCGGATGCTGTACAGAGGGTTTATGGCCATTGTCCTGCTGAGGTTACAGACAGAGCATTGGTGCAGTCGGTGTTATTTGTAGAACACACTTCGTCATCCAACTCTTCCTCCGGCTTTTAAAGTCTGCACTGAAGTACTGAAGTACAACTGGCTGGAATCATATTTTGTATTCTTTTGTACCCATTTACCCGAATACTGTTTTATTCACAATCTTAGTATATGCCTAACAATCTGTTCCTTGAGTTTTCAGATCCCATGTGATCCATCAGACTTGCTTTACCATCTCTGTCAAAACTCGCCATATGTAGTGCGTACAGTGGTGACGCATTCATCATATTGTAATCTGCCCTTTAATGTCAGCCCAAGTCGCCCTGCTGGCTCCACTCCCACTCATTCATAAAATTGTTTTGAATGGGACTCGTCATTAATGGTCACCTGCACCTGGAACGCAGACGGTTACAGACCACACACAAAGTAATTAGTGATTTACAAACTGGATGAAAATCTTCACAGTGCAAATCATGTCCCATAATCATGTCATTATCCAGATAATGTGTCCAGATACTGAGATCCCATTTTAATGAGAGTATCACTGCAATGAGTTGTTTTGCACAACTGCAGTAAACTGCAGTAAACTGTAACTAAATTTACAGCTTATTTATATATGAAAAATAATAAATCTCCATTGTTATATATGCTCTCTAACCATAATCGTGATAGTAATAAAAATAACAGATTAATGATATGGGATGCTGCCATAGTCCCATCACTGTGGTAACAATATCCATAATTAATAAGTAATTAATCCAATTATTGTTAGTTTGCTTGTATATTGTGTGAGCTGATTTATCATCAAAATATTCCCCACCCCATGTAACAGAAAATATCTTGATTTGAAAATGTGAGTACATCCCAACCCTGAAACATTTTTCTTATCATTCAGCTTGTGTCAGAGAAGCCTTTTATTTATTCAGACAATGATGTCTTTAATAATGCAAATGTGATCTCATTATATTACGATTATTTTCTTTATTAGCATTATTCACAAAAACGTGACAAAATGAAGCATGAAGAACCACACAATTTACGGAAGGGAACAATTTCCATAGCTAACCTGTTAATTTGTGAGGCAAATCAAATAAATGGCTCTCATTTGTTGACAGTGTTTCCCACCATGCACATCAACATGCAACACACAGCATCTTGACAGTGTGATTAAAACTACATTCAACAGACCCATAATTAAAAGATAAATTAGAGATGTCTAATTTGTTAATTACATTCAGTGATACACTCCGTCATGCTCATTTTTTCCAATTTGTAGTTATACGGCTGCAGTTTTACATGTGTAACGTGTAATACAAACATACAGTGATTGACCAGATTGTGTCACTGTGACTAAAATATGCGTGGATACATAAATCAAAGGACTATAACTGCATTTTAAATGCTACTATTGATATTGGACCCATTATGGTTTCATAATTTTCTGATATATATAACTGATATTACAATAAAAATATTGAGAAATGGTGCAAGCCTTTGACATTTTATACCTCACCAGGCATTCCCTTGTTAAATCATGGGGTTAATTGAGCACAGTGAGACTATAAAATTATATTGAAATTGAGCTAATTCTTTTCAAGCGAAAGCACTTTTGCAGCTCTGTCCATATGCTTTCATGATGAAATGAAAAAAAAAAAATAGTATAACTTTTGTTAAGTCTATAATCCTGTGCATTTTTTCACCTTCATTGTTGCCTGAATCCACAGTGTATGCAAGACCCTAATCAGGCATTAACCCATGGCTATTTGGTTTGGTTAGACGTTGTAACAGTCTGGACAGAACACACACTTTAGAATTCAAAGGAGAAACTCACATTCCCTCTGTGGGCGGATTAGTCTGTAATTTGAACCATTTACCAGTCTCTCTACAAGTATGAGGCAAAGAGCCCATGATATATTGATGATGTTTAAAAATTTTACATCTTGGTAGTGGTGGATGAACATAAAATGCAAAACCGATTTTACATTTGGATATAAAAGTTCAAGCAGTGTATAATCTGACAAAGATGCATCAAAATTGTAATTGGAGCAGCTCCATCTTCCAGACTATCAATGTTTCAGACCTCTTAGTCCATAAAATAAACTAAACCTTACAAAGCCCCATTCACACTTTAGAGACAATGTAGGCCAGACCCATGTGATCAAACTCAGATCTCTGTTTCAACTACCTGTTGTAAAAAGTATGCAATCAGAAGAAAGAAAGTTATGGTTATAAAAATGGATGAAGATTGTAAAAAAGGAGGAAGGATGGGCCTATATGGTGCAACGTCCCAACACAGCCAGCATCCTTATACTATAAAGTTCAACGTGTAAAAAAAAGCCTGCACATCCCATCAACAGATGTCATTACCCAGGTAATGTCTCGGAATAGTGATTTTAATTTTATTGGCACTTTTTTGGGTACTTTTCCGGTTTACTATGATAGTTACAGTAGAGAGACAGCCAGGCAGGACAGAGCTGATAGAGACGGGATGACACGCAGCAAACAAGTCGGAATCAAACCTGCTTTAACTACTGAGACCTCAGGGTGCCCAAGATTTCATTTTAATGTATGAGAAACACCTCTGTGTGTGCACAGATAGGATTGATATTTATTGTTTTAATCATAGAATGTTACATACAGCGTACATTTAGACGTTGAAGCCGATGAGATGAAAAGTTGGTCGACGTTCCCTTGTGTATTACCATGGTTCCACTAAAGGCCAGTTGATTTTTACGCTTACCACTCGATTTCTCCCTAGCAAAGTGCTGATGGAAACAAATACATCATGAAAAAAAATGGTGCAAGTGAAACAGATGACCTTTCTGGGTTTCCATTTAATTTGATTTACCATATTATTTTATAGAAATTGTCATGCTGAGCAATGGCCCCATATTGATTTTTGTTGGCTTTCACACCTTCAGTATTTAAGGGGCAGGACAAGGGAGGGCTGCAAGCTTAGTTTCCATCAGTGCACTTCAGCTCAAACAGGAATGGAAGGATACAGGGAGAACTTTACTACATGGCTTGAGCCAGCACAGTTGTCATGGTTGTTGCTTTTTGTCACTGTTTTCCTCGCCTATGCTTATGAGCTGGGGGGATCATTAAAGTTCATTTCATCTTATGAAAATGTAAAAATATGGACTAATGTTTAAGATGAATCATTCTCTCACTCTACAGATGGATTTATTGTGGGATCGTTTAAAAAAAAGTGACCACAATACACTTGGAGTCTGTTTCAGAGCTCTGATACAAAAATATCTTAAGTTGGAATGTAAACATTATGACATTACAGCATTAATGTATATTAATGTGGAAAATACATAAGGATAATTTACTGATCAGCCAAAACAAGCAGCTGCTTTGGAGCCTTAGACTTCCAGGGGTCCCAAGTTGCTGGGTGGTAATCTGATTAACTCCTAGATTCTTTGGAAGTGCAATATCAGCTAAAGGGGGTGATGCTTTAAGAGTCTATATTATTATGAATTCTTAAAGCCCCATATAAGACAGGCACTATGTCAAAATTTAGCCACGAGGGCCTCAGAGTTTCAATTTATTTTGTGCTTATGCAATATGTAATTCCAAAGACTATGCATTTAATCGTTTTACACAAGAAAATCAGGGCCAACATGTACAATAATTTAAGTCCCATGAGTCACATTTGAGTCCCGTCGTACAGTTTCATATATTATCAAGTTATTAGTATGAATTCACACTAGTTAGCTACAGTGGGTGTAAGGTATGTGTAGGTCTATTTTTAACCCAAGGCCTCCTAAATGTTAATCTGGCTCAGGGAAAATAACCAATGTGCATTATTTCTGTTGAAAAGTGACCATATAATATAGAGGAAACAGATGTTTTCACTCCCCCACATGCTCCCAAAGTTGTAATTCATGCAAAAGAAATGTGTACTTTACAGTAAACAAACTAATGTAGTCGCCCTGAACAACTCTGAATATACTGCCACCAACACAGAGAGAGGAATATTAGAGAAAACACAATCAAGCTGCTAATTACACTAAAGAGCTCCTTGAGGTAAATAAAGCAACAACTATGGCATCAATATTGTAATCCAATCACATAACGATTTTTGTGCAGTCTTAAATGTAAATACGGAAAACCACTTGGATTTGATATCTAACAAAAATATATTTAGAATACGAACCAGCATTTTTTTATGTAGAGATTATGATATGGAATTCTGGTAAACTTTGTATCTTGGTGATTTGTCCTGTCCTGGGATTAGAGCCTGATTATGGATCGTATCATGACCTTTCTGTTTCGAGTGTGCGTGGCCTTCAACAGATGTGTCATTTTGGGGAACTGGAGTCCTTCGTAGTCCATTGATGTATATGTGAGTATTAATACTGTTGGTTTGTCAGAAGCACTCGAGACTCATCGGGAATAAATTGGGATGGATCCATATATCGTCAGATGGACTGTGGTAGATTTCTTCTTTGAGCTGATACATTGGAGTTAATGTATAAACTTACACAATCATTGACCCCATCATTGTTAGTAACTTTACAATGTACTTCACTCTCACACTACCAACAAACTATATGGTAAATTATGCTTGTTAATACCAATGGTACTTTATTTTGTGGTGTCTGACGCCCTGAATGTTGTCTACAGAATTGTTCCCATTGTCGCATTCCATCCAACACGGAATATACAAAGTTAGACACAAAAGTTTTAAGGCCCTATTCAGTCGAGCCACGGTGTACGATGGCACACAACAGCGCTCAGTGCTCGAAGCTACGGGGGTTGATTATTGTTTTAGTCCAGCGGGCCTGGGAGTCCTGTTTGACTCCAATAAATGAAGTTGTTCACATCACCGTGGACTGTTGGGATCCATTTATTCTGTATTTTCAATCAATGACATTTGTGTCTGTGGACAAAATAACACTTGGTCTCGAGGCATATTGAACACAAGAGCTGCTTTTGATTGCTCAGTTTTCTTCCGGTAATACAACACTTATATGTTCCTTTTCTTAAACTCCCTCTCAGCAATTGTAAGTTACTCCTCTTCAATTTGTATACTTTGTCACTTCTTTCTATTATTTTATGTTGCCAGGTTGTTGTTTTTTCCATTTTCCCTCTCAGTTAAAACCATTAAATCAAGAGCAGAACTCAGTTAATATCAGCCATAAACCACAAACACCATATAAAGTCTCAAACCGCTCATGAAGACTGCATCGGACCGGTTTAGTCTTATTCACTCATTTGTTATTCACTCCTCTATTGTGGAGACAGAGATGACAAATTGTTTATTTATATATTCAATGACGGACCTGGATGGTATTGTTCAATATGGGCCGATCTTTTATTAAAAGGGATCTGACATCTGACATCTGACATTCATCCTGAGTTGAATTGGATGCAACTGAATGTAGGATGGATGGAATGGAATTGCAGTTTGTTTTATTGCCAAAATACATTTGAATTCTCACAGATTTCCTGCAGTAATCTGTTTAATTTAACCTAAACATCAGCAATCCTGAAACTAAACTGTGAGCTGTATTTGGACTGACGGCAGTGGTCTTCTTTAAGGTAAACTTTTATGGGAGGTATTTTCAGTTCAGTCTGTTTCCCCTGAGTTTAACCTGACTGAACACTGACCTGCAAAATAGTGAGACTCGACAGTGTCCAGCCAGTTTGAGAGAGAGGGACAGAGTGACCTGCTTTTTTTCCAGAGAGTATTGATTGTTTTTATCCTTCTTTCTATGACTGCATGGTAAAGGAAAACACAGGAGAGCAAACGAGAGGTTGCACTGATTTTAAGGACAAGGACAGAGGACAAAGAGAAAAGGTTTACTTTAAAAGGTGGATCGTTTTAACTGCCGCACAACTCTGCACATAATATTGCAAATAGACTTACAGCAGACTTTTTGGCAATGTGTGGAAGTGTATTTCACAAACATTTTACTAACTGATTGCTCAAATTAAGTGTCCCTACTTCCACATCCAACAGACATCATGGTTAAGCTCTGTGGTTCATCTCCATAACGCTATAATGAATATTAATTCAGAAGGAGCTCTGTAGGCAGATTTAAGGAAGTCTGCAGTCAAAGAGACTGTGGTTAATGGCGACGATGGAGGTGTGTGTGCGACCTGAGGCTACGCAAGAACTTTTA
This sequence comes from Brotula barbata, assembly GCA_900303265.1. Lineage (NCBI taxonomy): Eukaryota > Metazoa > Chordata > Actinopteri > Ophidiiformes > Ophidiidae > Brotula > Brotula barbata. The sequence goes on along the minus strand of OMNV01025987.1, from coordinate 89,817 downwards.
TTGCCTTGTGACAACTGCCTGTCAAAAACAGTAAACAAAGGTCACATGCTTTCTCTCCCATGTGCCACAAATAAATGTAGTAGGTCTGATAAATGGGTGTGAATATGTGCCTGTGTATAAGTGACATTAACCACAATTATTGATTGCTGATTGATGAAAGCTAATGGCCAGGACAGCTTTTGAAGCCTTTTTCCATGTCTTTATAGCAGGAACATTACTGCTGTAATATTATTAATATCAATCTGGCTCCATTTATCTCCGTCACTGAAACATTTCCTCTCTGTCTCTTTTTTTCTCTCCCTTGTCTATGTTCTCAGTCTTGCTAAATCTGCTGTGTCTGCGGCCAATCAAGAGCTGGGATGCACTAACTCTTGATCAGGTGGACATACCTGATTTAGACAATCAGGTGTAGAGTAGGATTCCGAGGACCAGGATTGATCTCTTGGTTGCAGGAACAAATGAGAGTCATCTGTGCAGGCAAGACGAGCCTCCTGTCCCAAATGTCTCTCTAAAGCCTGATGGGACAGGATTGCTTTCCCTCCAGGTCCCTGGGTAATTTCATGAAAAACAGACACACTCAGTGATGTTAATCCCATCCAAATCAGGCAGGTCTGTTTTTCAAGCACAGAACTTGGTGAGAATTACTGGGTAAATTACCTAGAGTTTTTTAAAACCTCAGGGAGTACCATGAGAGTTTTAATCCCGAATGACAGATTTTTTTCCCCCCAAAACATTCCCACATTCTTTGATCTTTGTGCAAGGGTGCCCAGACACTGTCGTCTACATTATCCATTCAAATATAACCTTCTGGGAACTGATCAGCCAGGGAAAATAAACTGAAATCATTAAAGTCCCGAAAGCTGTCACCGTGTTATCAACTTCTAGTAAGTGGGTCCATAATTTAATTGTAAAAATGCAACACCACTTCATGCAATTTTGCATTATGCGGTATGACTTCGCTTTATATACATTCTAAACCGCACAGTTTGGTAGGTAGACACAGACACACACAAAACAGACAAAGCTGCCATCGGCTCATGGCCTTTTTTTTCACAGAAACGTCAAATTTATTTTTCATTTCAAAGACAAGCAATGGTATTTTTCAATGAGGCTTCAACTCAAATTCCCCTTAATGTGCAGATTTGGTCTCAGAGGAGAACAAACTGGCATTTTTATGGTGTTGCAGAAGTGTGGAGGAGGAGCTGTCTGAAACAGAGCTCCACAGGTTTATGTCTGGACTATTATTCAGCTGCCACTTCTCTTTGTTACAGCCAGTACTGAGTTGATACACCACTAAATTTTTGGTCTCCTTATTTGGCAGCTGCAGAAAAAAAATCTATCCATTTCTCACTTTTCAGCCTGGAAGGCAGACAAGCTCTGATTGAAGCCACTGAGTTGCAACTCTGTTACTTCAAGCATCGTTTTAGGGATGTGGATGATTGGATTGCACTGAGCTAATTTCAATGGAAAAAATGAGTTTTGACACAGTGAGTGTACAATGAGAGAAAATTGTTGTGTTTAGGCCCATTTGTATATCTTTTCCAAAGAAAACAGGTGGATTCATTCGTCTGGCAACTGGCAAATCTGAGGATGCCAAACAATTAACATATGCCTGGAATTGCTAGTTATAAGAGGAGAGGTTCTACTGAAGTGGTCTGCTCTATTTACAAACTGTGTGGATCAGACTGGAAGTGGGATAGATTTCCATTTAATAAATCACAACAATCTTTGATAGTTTTACATGATTAGATGGTGGAGGCAACATTAAATCAAGCTCAATTTACTGATTGACTTTTCTACAACACCCTATCCCCGTGCATGTCAGCGGCAAGAAATGTCTACCGATAAATGAAAACTGTCCAACATGTGTGCATGACGATAAAACACAATTGACATTAAATAGGCATCAAGGGCCCTATTTGAGCAATTTATGGCGCAAAATCTGGTGCACTGCTGCGCCCTGTGCTTTGGGGCGTGGCCCGTTCCTTTTGCCTTTTAAGCGGCGTATATTCTCGGCACAAAGTGAGGCACGAGACGCAAAGGGGTAGGATTTAGACTCCTAAGTAGTCGTGGCCGTGTTTTGGGCCGAACATAATATAGACCAATCAAAGCGTCCGCTACCATTCCCTTTAAGGGAAGGGTAGGGTAAGGGTTGAAACAGATTTGCTCGTTCGCGAGGTGAAAACGGCTCTCAACCACCGAAAGAATAAACAATTTTATTGGACTTTTTATGATTGTAATATATAAAATGTATCTATCATGATCCAGAGACATGTCATTTTTTTTTTATCTTTCACTTGCATCGTGTAATGTCATATCCACGCCATGTAGATCACTCCCAGAGTTGGGGGGTTCCCCTGAGATGACATCGTGGAGTCAGATGATAAAACGCGACACAGGAACACAAGACACAACGTTGTGAGACTGAGTCCCATTTTTATTATGTATGTTATTTTTTTCCCACACCTACTGAATTAAGTTAAATTAAATTAAATTAACTGCAGTCCATGTGTGTTGTGAACCCGCATATGTAAGGCGCATCTGAATACTGCAGCCATTAAATAGCAGTAAAATACAACACAAAAATAGACAATTAGACGTGGTTTGAGTTGGTCTAAAGTGCAAAACGCATTCTGCCGCCCCATGATAGCAATGCAGCCTCACCACTACTCATTGTAAGACCAACGAACCCATTGGCGCACAGATGGACGCAAGCGTATCTGCTATTTACACAATGTGGGCGCCTGGTGTGAAAATGGCAACTGCATAGGGGGTAGAGAGCAATGACACTCGGGCTAACACTTAACGCCATCTTGAGCCACCCGAAAAACATGGGAGCAAGAGTGTAAAGCATGTCTTCAGCTGTAAAGGCTGAGACGTGTTGCCGTGTGTCTCTCTCATCCAATCCGTTTCCCTATCTTTATTTATTCATTTTGTTGAATAATACAATGGCAGCCAGATACAGCTGTGTGTGTTGGAACATCATCAGCAAATCAACTGCATGGGACTGCAGCATACGTGAAACAGTGAGGAGCTGACCTTGAAGCTACGCTCAGCAATTTGCCCTCCACATACTGAGGATCGCACGATATAGTAAGTAAGCAAGTAAGTAACATAGCTTTGAGGATGATCAGAATCTTTTCGACCAATTCTCCGTGCGTGCCAAGACATTGCAGTGACGCATACAACCACATGATGCCTTTGTGACACTTTGTGACGCCAGCTGTTCCATTTCACCTGCGCACAAGGAAGAGCCTCACGTCAGGGGCTAATGTTTATACATTTATAGCTGATTTTACGCAGAGAAAGTTAACTTTATGTGATGGTACATGACAACAGCTTAAGAAATTAATACTGGTTGAGAGCAAGTGTGCCTCGCCTTTAATACTTATGTAGCACAGAGTAAAACGTCCATTACGGCCTGTGTGTCTGCGTAATGACCTCATTTTATTCATCTTAACATGAAGATATTGAATGTTAAAAATTGAGCCTTACAAAGAGGTTTCAATGGAAATTTATTGGAGCACGCTCAAGGACAATTGACTTGCTGCCAGATATGTGTCTTTTTATTCCAACAGAGGATCTCTAATGATGAGAAATTTTTCAGTGAAGCATTGTCACCCTACCTACCTGGAAATAGACAGAGTGGGAGCACTGGAGCCATTGCTATGGAAACAAGCATAACATTGACAGAAAAGCGGCATAACTTAAAGCAGAAACTGTGCCGCGGCAAAAAGAATGCTCTAATTGATTGGGTGATACAACCAGTGTCGGCGCATAGAAATACCGTGTTCCATTTTCACAGGTCACAAATGTGCAGAGCATTTTCTCTTTTGTCTAAAAAGTTGTTGTAACAAATGGCAACACCAGCCTCATGGAGACAATGGATGAAAGGCTGGAGATAAGAACACCATCTGTACAGCAGCTTTAAGCTGCAGCACGGGTGTCCAACTCAAATTCAAGCCAGACAGAAGGCTTTTTTTCCCACTTATCTGACAGATCCTGCTCTGTTACCAGGGAGAATATGAAAAATGTAAGAAATATAGTTAACATGTCAGAGGGAACCCAAACATGAATTCTTTATTTTACCCTTGTTCTCAAAATTAAATTGCATGAACTTCACCATGTGATACCTATGTGTGTGTGTGTGTGTGTGTATATGTACTGTATATACTGTATATATAGGAAGATGGCCCCCTGGGACAAACTGCTAACTAAGAGTATGATGAAAAAGAACAGAAGGATGGGATGTACCATTGGCAGATAGAGGGAGTGGCTGACATCACAAGAATAGGCCCTAAGAACCAGATCCACGAAGACAGGACCCAAGGGGCAGGCTGTGCAGAGATGCCCCAGAGACAGTGCAGCACATAGTAGCAGGGTGCAAAACGCAATGATGGGCATAACCAGGTGGTTGGGGTACAGATACAGTACAGGAACATCTGTGCTAAATATGGACCAGAACTCCAAGTCCAAATGGGAAACACCACCAGCATTTGTATGGAGAAAAAACAAAAGTATGAGCAACTAGAAAAATTCGATGGAAATTTTGACTGTGCCTGCTGTTGGGTTAATTAGTTTATCATTAGTAGCACCTGTGTTGATCAGCCATCAAGCTCTTGCCTGATGAGGTCAACATGGCTGACAGTAAAGAAGGCTAAGAGATAAGCAGTCTAATTAGCCAATCAGGGATTTAGAAGAGGCTCAAACAGTTTATTGGAGTAAATTTGCCAGGGATGGCAGTTTAAGTGTGTGTGATGGCACACTCTTGGGAAAATTAACACCATTTTTGGTAAACTACATTGCCATGGTTACTCGAATTGCTACCAAAAGTCATGGCAGACTATTTCCAAACAAACGGCATGTTGTGATGTATGATTTGATTGGGTCTTTTCAAAGCTGAGACTGGTTATGCTGCAGGAACATAATAACCTATTTGGCAGGCGTAAATATACCAGACGCATTATTTCACTATTTGTTTCCCCACAAAGGGAAAAAGATAGCAGTTGTCACGAAAAAAAAAATCTTTCAACCGCTTACAAAAGTGGTTATATTTACCATAGTAGCAGTCAGAAGTCATGTAGATTCTGATCTTCCATCTCGACAAGAAAAATGGGTCTTTGATTTGCTCCAAGTCACCTCTGAAAAACTGAGCAGCCCAAAACATGCAGTGCATTTGTTAGGAAATTTGACTGTGCGCAATCACTTTCCAGACAATTTATGAGGCAAGATACTGTACATTTGGTTAGCAAGGGGGTACATTGTGGCCACTGGAAAGCCAGCACAGCCAATATCACACATGGTTGGCTTTGGCATTAAGTCGGATGAGATATCTATGGACAGAAAAGAGAGAGCGAAAATGGACAGAGCAGTTGGCAAGTGATAACGGATGAGCATTAACTTACCCAAACAGAAAAAGACACAGACTATAAAGACATATCAACTGTGAACAGATAAATTTGCACATTTGTTCCAACTAAGAAAAGCTTTTAAAAGGCATTGATAGACGAGAGTCTATCACAGAAATCAATGTTTAATGCTGCAGTAAGCAAAATATGTGTTTTATTGTTTTGCCATCCTGTTTATCTGTCTGATCCCTCCATCACATAAGTTTATTGTTTCCTCTATCAGTACATTTACAGGCTAAATACAAAAAGTGTAAATTGCTCTTTCTTTTCAAACACCATATAAACAAAACCAATTGTGCAACGTTTCATTCAAAGTCAGGTGTTGTAATTTCCACGGTGAAAATCCAAAATTCCAGGTGCGTTCCCAAGGGACACGTGTCATGATAATGAATTCCAGCTAAGGTTAAAGTAGAGTTTGATGGGATTTATGTATGTACAACCAATTTAAATTCAGTTTTTTGGCAGCATGTCGGCATTCACTCACTTCAGCACCCAATATCAGCATACAAAACAGAGATTGAAGTTCAAGTGAGGTCACAAGCCCTAAACCTTGAATTTCTAGTAAGGGACATATTTACTAGACCTACTGGGAATGGCTGCCCGAGATGTCAAATTATGCATCTCTGCAATCTTCCAGTTATGCAGGTTATTTACAACGCTGATGATGTTAATGAGCACAGCCACAGTTCAGGTAATTTGAATGAAGTGCAGCTATAAAGGATCAGCTCCTCCTCGTGTCTGCAGAGATGCCAGGCTGTCTGACTGACTGAGCCAATAATGAGGGCTGAGAGTGAGGTAGTCCAGGTGGGACCGATCAACAGAAAACAGTCAATAACATTAGACTGGATGGATTTATGACCGAAAAATCTGGGAGATTTTAGGTCATCGTCCTGACAACGTTGACACTCAGAATCTTGTGAGATTGCTGCTTTAATTAATCAAAATATTGAACGAGTGAAAAATTTATAGACGAATACTTCCATGTAACACAGACTTTTGTTGAACTAGGTTAAGGGGAGATTTAAAGTATTGCTGCTGTTGTGTCTTCACTATGATCTATTATGCTCAGTTATCGAATCAAATCTTCTTCTATCACCTCCTGTCTGCAAGATCAAACAGATTTCAATGAGCACTGCAATGTTTTTTTCCAAATAAACTACATACAAGAATGGAAAAGTTTGGATAACATATATACATTTTAATATTTGGTATGCAGCCAGCATCAACTTTTGGAGCCAAAAGGTACACGTCCGATAAATAAATAAATCTTTTCCAAGTCAAAGTTGTGTGCAGTGACTTGGTACCTGCCTCCGCCTGTGTGTCAGCTCTTAATACTTTGCCATGAGGCTGGAACATTTGGATAAATGTGTACTTTGTGAATGCTAAAATGTAATCGCTGACCTCTGCACATTCCATAAAACCCTCCCAAAAAGTCTCTGCTTCCTGGACAAATCAGGGATAAAAGATGCCCTCCTGCCTCTTTCCTTTGCACCCACGTTCCTCATTGTACAGAGGACTCCCAGTGCAGCGATTTACAGAGACACTGTTTTAATCACCGTTTAATACTGCACTTCCTCACTTCCTCTTTTCTCTGCTCGTTCCTTCCCCTCTCAATGGCATTTAATTTATCCCCAATGCATCGATTTAAGATCAGAGTGCAGGCCGCTCTTAACGACTCTCAAAATTATTCATATGTTTACGGAGAGGCTTGCATCGCGCTCTCAGACACCCCACCGCCTCCAACTTCCCATTCCACATTCAGCAATAAATTCCTTTGAGGTTTCAAGACAGGCGATTTGAATGATTTATCTCCCATTCTCACACATTTATTTAGTTTCCTTAATATAAAACACTGTGGTGTACCCTGGCACTTTGCTGATTAGGGATCCTCTTCCGTCTAATACATCGGCTGTCGCTGGGTGTGTGGGTTGTATTTTACCATTTCCTAATTGGCAGTTGAATATTTCTGCAATCTCATGGCGGCTATGTGACGATGTGACTGGTGTTCTGTTTGCATGAGAAAGCGTTTGATCATTAACAGCAGAAAAAAAGACATTTAAAAGGCTTTTCTTGACTTAAATGTCATATTGGATACATGAAACCACAACCCAGAAGAGCAGCACCTATAAGCCTCGAGGAAGCCAACATTAGCTGTGTCCTTTTTGTCTTTGTGTCTCATACTTCTGGATGACCTCAGGGCTCCCTTTGTATTTACCTCACATAGGGTCCACTTGTTGGAAGGGCAGTGAACATACGGTAATGATGCCTAGACAAGGTTTGGTAAGTGGTCAGACAGCTGCGAACTGCAAAGCAGATGGACTGATGTACCCTTTACTGAGCTGAATGTCATTGGCTGGCATTTCCCCCATGCCTGTTGCACAAGCACGCTCTCTGAAAACGGCCGGGAGGAGGGAGGATAGGAGCGTCTCTCTCTAAAGATGTACAGGGAAACAAATTCTTGGCTTGTGATCAGGTTCTCGGGAGACGCATGCGTGATATCTAACGACTGCTTTAGACATTGCCTATGCATTCCAACACCATTTGTAATGAAGCTGATGTGTGTGTGAGAGAATTGCAGCTTGTACAAGGCTACAGGCTGTTCGTGCCATTTCCATAAGCACAAATGAAGTGCCACGGTGTGTTTTGTTGATGTTTTTGCTGTTTGTAGGAAAGAAGATACCATTTTATTGATGATTTCTTGTCTGTAATGTTCTCTTTGCTCTGGGTCAGCCATCAGCCAACTCATTCCACACACCGCAGAGTAACAAGGGCTTTAACATTGTGCTCAGGGGTACTTGAGTAAATATGGCACCAGTTATCTAATCTTCTATTTTGAGAATTTTGACATTACTGTTAAAATAGTTGAAAATTTGGGTGTATTTGCTTGGATGATTGGTGTCTCACCCTATTAAGCTGCTTGCACTGCAGTGTTAAAATATTGCTGAGGTAAGTGATTTGTGATGACATGTGAGCCTTCAGACCTTGTCACATATGAAGCCGTTTGCTCTGCTGTGCCAGCGAGGAGAGCAAAATCTGCCGGCGAACCTCACTAGGTACGGTGAACAACTCGGAGGTCAGCGCTAAGGGTAGGCATGGTTTATTAATTAGGACCGGTATTTGGAGTTGGCCAGCATGGACTTAACAGATCTGTGACAGCTGTAGATCTGAATGATAAAAAGCCCTACAAGAATTTATGAACTCCTCTTACACTGCTACTATATCCAAGGCATTGATCGAGCTGCAGCTAATCATAAACATACTACTTCTCTCATGTCTGAACATGAAATACACATGAATTAAATGCTTGATTTGGCTGATCTATGGAACAGTCAGAATATGATGTACATATCCAACTTTCCATATACAAGAGTGTAAAAATATTCTGAGATGAATATTTGACATTTTTCACACTACAGAGAAGCTCCAAACAAAACTTGAGGAGTGAGGATGTTTCATGTGTCAGGCACTGGGAAACACAAGCATCAGGGGAAGTCACATAAATGTTACCTTTCAGCAACAAAACATATGTCCTCAATCAAATGTGTAACATCTTCACATCTCAGCTTTGTCCAGAAAAAAAAAAACTAACCTCTTTTTGACTCAGCGACAAAGTTGGCGATATCACTTTACCTCGCTTAAGAATCTTAAGTCAGTTATTATCCCGACAATAACGTCTGCAAGGTATATCTGAAACATAGAAAAAAGCAAAAGTAAAGTGTTTATAACGAGGAGTTGTGGAGAGAGGATAAGGTTTAAGTGATTTTTTCCTCCCTTCTTTAATTTGGAGACTGCCGTCGGCAGTAGCAATAACTGTAGATTAGCAGTAGGGGGATTTCTCTGGGGAGAGAGACTACTGTGAAAAGCCTTCCAGGCCGTACCTCAGCAAATGTTTTTCTTTCCAAAGGCCAGATCTCTCTGCTTCATTGTCCTTTGCAGCCCCCGTATTTCCCCCAGTTTTACGGCTCTTCTGAGGGACAATTTGTGTGTTGGGCCCTGGCTTTATTTGTTGGTGCTCGGTGAAGGGTAGGAGAGGACGTCAAATGAAACCCATTAATCACCTCGCAGGCTATAAGAGATAATTGTGAAGGGAGAGAGAGAGAAAGACATTGAGAACGAGAGAGAGAGAGAGGGGGGCAGAAGAAGAAGTAGAAGAAGAAGTGCAGAAGAAGTGCATGAAGAGAGCCCAGGGAGAGAAAACAAAATAAATCAAGAAGTGTGGCGTGGGTACTCTTACATTCTTTGCCTTCAATTTCTACACTCACTCTTCGTCGTAGAGGGTCGACAGAGGGTTGATTGAGTGCAGCAGGAAAGTGAAATATCATAGCCGATACATGACTTTTCAGGCTCCCGTGCAGCCCAAATTACAGAGCTGCAATAAATGAGAATACGAGAGTTAACTGACGATTCCCAGACTTGCACTTCATGAATGAGCTGCGAAGGTCTAAAATTCTGCAGAATCAAACAGACAATAAACATAAATGATATTGTTGCTTTTTGATACAGTTGTCCAACATCAATAACACCTGGAATAATCACTTTCACACAAATCACACAAATTTTTATTGGGGATATTGGGGGTAATTCTTTAAAATCGTGCTGATTATACAGTCAACTTTCTTTTTTAAGGTTCAATAAATCTTGATTGAACATCGAACATAGAGAATACAGTGAACCTGGAAGCCCCATTTTTTATTTTTTTTGTTTATTCATCAACATTTTAGTAGTGGGACAAAAATCTGGTACGGTTTCCACTTGAGATTAAGTAGTTAATTAATGCACAATGTTTCCAATTTACCACGTAAAGTGTCTCGCAGGTATTAACCAATGAAAATGAGAATGCAAATTAGCTGCAAGTGCGTAAGACTCGCACGTTATGCTGCTGTCCTCAGTGTCAAGCAAAAGAGAGTCAATTCAAAAAAGGAAATCCAAACAGTTTTGGACCTGACATGCAAATGAGAAACAATGTAGTGCTCCCTTTCTCAAGGCGAAGTCTTAAGGAGGATGGGAGGGATTAATGATTGAAGGAGTGCGACGATTTGTTCTTACCGATATGTAAGATATGGTAACATGTTTTTGAATTGCCCCAACCGTCTCACAATACAGCTTCGCCGACGTGGCTTGCTTCTTTTCAGACTTCCTGAAAATGCCTAAAATACAGCAATTACCATAAAAACGAATAGCTGAACAAAAGTGCGAGTGATCCAACAGCAGGGGACTTCATCCTGGAAAAGCATGAATCATGATTTATTCCAGTTAAGGGATTGTGAATGGGTCATGTTGGAGCCCTTACATGAAATGCAAATCGCTTGTAAAATGAATGATTTCTCAAATGATCTTGTCCTCCCCTGCCAACTCTCCCTGAACTTCTGAAGAACTAAATATTTAATTTACATAATTAGTCAACACAGCAAACAGAAACATCCTGTGCAAGACCGTGCAGTTCACCAGATCAATTACAGAAACCTTTTGAAAACTTTTTAAAATGCACCAGAAAAATATTTGTTTCATATTCAAATACAGCACGCTTACTGTACTGTATAGCAGAATTTCCAGGAAACATTTAAAGTGAAACGAGAGGCCATTACGGGTTCAATTCAGTTCAGCTGAATTCATTTTAGTTCAACGCAATTACATGAACACGAGGCATGGAATGACTGAAAACAGTCAGTGGCATTTTAGTTACAGGAATTTTACAAATATCTAGTATTTTTCACAGGAAGTCATTTGTTTGACAAAATATACATCCTCATCCTTGGCATTTAATATTATACAGTAATTTTGTTGTTGTTGTTTTTGATATTTAACGTAAGGTAGCTGTCAGTCATCATTTTAGAAAAGGGAACCGATTTTGGATCAGAAATGGCATAGTATGTATTTTTATTAGGTATGAGCAAATTTGTACTTTCACAAAGGGAGCCTGTCTTCCTCCTCCGGAGACCTTGTACTTGCGGTAGCCCTTGATATATATGGATAAATATCATAAATGGATGATATATCAATAATTATACAACAGATAGGTCTGGTCCTGGATGCACGTTCACTAAAAATGCATATTCTACAAGTACTCTTCCACCATAAGTTACCTTCACATACAGCATATGAGAAGACCATAAACTGTGTAATTTACTCATCACCACTTATTAGTAAGATTTAGTTACGACCTTTATGTTTTTTACTAATGATAAACTATCAATAAACCAACAATTATGCCTATACTAAGTCAATTACAATGACGCTTTAATAACGGAGGGAGAAAACACACATTTGATGCTGCAAGAGAAATTTCACACAATAAGAATTCATTGGTTGCTAGAGTCTGGCAATAATATATGCAAATGTACTGATGAGCTGAAGGCAGAGGGTGGATATCCTAATGAAATAAAACACTTTCAAGAAAACTAGCCAGGAGCTGCCCTGGCAGGCTCCCGGAGCCACTTCTCTCTGTTCCTCCCATCATTCAAACTGACTGGAGTCGTTCTGTTTTCTGCCATTTTTATGGTGTCTATTTATTGTTTAACCCAGCTGTTAAATCATTTCACTTATCCACTTGCTTTATATGTAGATTTTATTTACAGGAGGGACTTTGATTTAAAATTCAATTAACAAAAAAGCATCTGAGCTGCTTGTTCATAACTCTACGTGATGCACTAACTTCAGGGTCTGTATAATTTTACAGTTTTCTAATAAGACGTAGTGCATATGGCAGGACAGTGCAATAGTTACTGCAATGGATGTGCGTGCGTGTTTTTAGAGTAATTTTTTGCTTAAATAGCTAAGTTCTTCAGCCTAGTCAAGTAGTAAGGTAACGCAACAGTAAGATTAAGTGGTAAACTATGAGCAATAGTGGTGGGAAGAGGTAGCGATTACCGTACGAATTTCCCTTTAAGTTCCATTCTGCAGTGAACCAGCCAATACAATCTGAATGCAGCACGAGCTCTTCAGTGCTATGAACGGTGCAAACCTGCCACAAACACTGAAGAGAGAATATCTGCCATTCACTTTAGTCCTCTAAGTTATTAGGACAATCCTGTTTACTCTCGCGTGAGTGCCATCAGACCTACCTGTGCCTCCACTAGATGTCCCTACTAAGTCACCAACTTGTCAGCTTGTTCACCAAGTTGTTTGATAGCTAGGTTGAAGTTGATAACCAACTTGTGTATATCCTCTCAGCGTCATGGTCACTCAGGAATGGCAACGTTTTGAAGCGACGATCCTGAGTGGATGCAGTGTAGAGGAAGCCATGGAGGTGTGCGCACCATTTCCAAGTCATTGTTAAATGTCTTCTTCATCTCAGTAGTGATTGCTGTGTCCTCACTGGGAGCCTCGCGATGCTTTTGAAGTTTTGCTCCGAGTGGGAAAATTATTCAGATGGTGAGCTGCTCGTCTTCACCCATGACAGTTGTCACAACTTTTACAGGTGCCATCACCCTAACTATGTCTTCGGCATTGCAGATGTCTTGCCCCCTAAGGGTGTTCACCTCCTCCCCTTTTCTGAGCTCCCTTGACAGGAGTATAGCAAAAATTGCAGGTTGCATCTCCATAAAGCGTTCTTAGCATGTCATGGGAGCTGTTTGAACGGGAGGACACATCTTGAATGACCTTGTGGGAAGGCAAAACCAATAGCCTCTGTTCCTCCCGTAGCATTTCAGCTCCCCTTATACAAAAACGCAACCACCCTCCTCACTTTTCCTTGCAGCTGAGTGTCCACTTGAAAGGCTTTCTGTGAGGCCAACTTTAATGAGAGAGCAAAGCAGCCAAGGTGGGGTGAAATGCTGAAGTCCTCGGCAATAAAACGGGCAACGGATCTTTGTCTTGTGTAGCCTTGCTTGTGCTAGCAGCTCCCTCGTCATCTCCATGCCGCCTAAAATTAGTGCTGTCTCGATACTATGAAGTGCTCTGGATCTAGACCGGAAACTGTAAAAAAAAAGAAAGAAAAAAAACTATTTTTATCCATGAATGCTGTCAATTGGGATGACACTGTTTTCTCCAGAACCTTAGATAAAAAAGACAGTTTGGATATTAGTTTGCAGTTAGTTGGGGAAAGTAGGCCCGAATTAGGGTATTTTTTTTTTTAGCAAAGGATGAATGATGGCATGTTTAAAACTGTCTGAAAAGAACCCAGAGGATGGTGAATTGAAGAAAATCTGTAAAATAAAAGGGCTAAATGTGCATGAGGAGGAGTTCATGTGTGAGACTGTGCTCTTTAAGATTGAAATTGCAATTGGTTGAAACTGGGTAAAAGAGCACAAGGATCAGGCTGAATCTGACAGTCTCCTTGTTGGTAAAATGAGAAAATAAGAGGAAATCATCTTAACAATTGGTTCTGGGAAAGAGATGAAGGGTTCACTGATTACAGAATTGCTAACCTTAAAAAGAACTTTAAGATTATGATTATTTCTGGAAGTCAATTCCAAGAAGTAGGCTGATCTTGCATCCTCAACTGCTTTCTGATAAATTAACATTTGAGTTTCATGGGCAGTAGGGGTTAACTCGGACTTGTTGAACTTCCATTGACGTTCAACTTTTCTGAAAAGTCTCTTTTGTGCTCGTATGTGATCATTTAGCCATGGAAGGTTATTTGATTTTTGTTTTCTAGTTTTTGATGCGTTTTTTTGTAATCAATTTTACGGTGCATCTGGTTCGAAAGGGTTTATAAAGGATGTAAAGGAGGATGAATCAAAAGCATTGCAGTATGTACATGCAGAACCACAGTTGAGGATATGACAGTGTGAAGTAGGATATGGACTCAGGGTACAGATGTGAAGAGGAATATTAAAAATGGTGGATTAATGGTCACTTATGGACATACCCGCCATATGAACACACTTGGCAGTAAAAGCAGACGATAGCACTAAGTCATTATAAAAAACAGCTACACCACCCCTCTTCATGAGGGCCTCGGAATATGATAATTATCAGAGTCAACAGGTCTAGCTTCATTCAGGAGAACAAATTTCCAGTGAGATAGTTAATGAAGCCAGTTCGGGGGAGCAGGCATCAATGGTCTGGGATGCCGATGTAGGCAAGAAGATGATTCTGAGGAGGGACTGTACAGCTTACTGCAAGTTAGCCGCTAGCATTTGACTACCTAGCGGATTGGGATGGAGTCCATCAGTCCTGAAGAGGGAGAAAGCCCCCAAAACAGATAAAAACTGTCAACAGAACCTATTGTGTGTGGCCAGTGTGGATATTGAGGATTCTGCTGAAACACCCTGCTCCATTACCCAGCATGTGGTTAGGGCCATAAATAAAAGGCCTATCCACGAAATATGGAACCATGGCTCTAGGGAAACAATGAGTGGCTGCCTTGAAGAATCAGATGTTCCTGATTATGGAATCCCCTACTATTAATGTGGCTGGGGAGAAGAGAGGATGAGGAGATGACGGTTGGGAAGCTCCAGGAGGGAGAGGAGGAAGATGGAGAGAACCAGAGTGTCTAAGTACAGCCTTTTCCACCTGGACGATCATACATCATATAAAATAGGGCACTGGGACACCAGAAAGATCAGGCTGGCACTCATTTTTCAGCCGGAGTCAGGACAATGTTTTCAAAACGAGACGTCACACAAAACAAACAATATCATTGGTGTACTTTTGCACGCAGATTTCCACACATGACAAAAGTGAATTTGTCAAATTTTTTTCACGCTACGAAAGTTCCACCATAGTGTGAACGCGTCCATGATAAACACTAAAGTCGCTGGTGTATTTCCTATGTAGCATAAGTTAATTTGGACGTACCATGACTAATATGACATAACATGACATAAGTCTTTAACCCAGTTAGCACAAACAGGTACATTTACAAGGACGAAAAGGTTTGACATAAAACTGTGACTTAAAAGTAGATCAAATGTCGACATGTGACCGAGGTTCTGGTGTGAGAACACAAACACCGACGTGAGTAGAATGATGCAAAGCCGAATATATTAAGGAATTATGTTCAGAGACATTTAACACCAAAGAACAAATTTATATATTGCATAAATCAATGTAGAGTACATTGACAGATTGTAGATAAGCCTGACATTACATCTCTGTGTTAGGTCTCAATCCTTTCTGCATCTGGAGGAGTCCTTCAAGTCTGGCGTACAAATACTGATTGGGCTTTGAGAGGCCAGTACTTCAGTACTTCAGTGTTATACTTTTGCACTTCATTCCCCCTACAGAACACTAGCAATGCCTCCTTCTAAAATTTACATCATATGTTTTGTGCAAGGCCGAAAGCTGTGATTAGATTTGTTCATTATCATCACTCTATGACTGAGTGCCAACATTTTATTTTGCACAGGTCAGGCAGCCCGAGAGCAATATTCATAAGAGAATAATGTATGTGGTGCACTCATTAAGAAGAGGACAGACATTGCCATTTGTTCACATTTAGAATTGTAAAGACTTTCTCGAGGGGTATGGGATCAAAAGTCTATTAAAAGAACATTCTGCTCATGTCGGTCTTTTAAATAATGGCCAGGATTTTTAAGTAAGCTTGCTACTGGCCTCCTAAAACAATGATACTGGATTGTGCTGAGACCCACTGGCTGTTTTTTCTTTTATTGATGATGGTTAATTTAATTTGACTCAGGCAAAGTGAAACGCATATCATCTATATTGTATTTGCATTAGCTCTACTTTCTTCCAAACACCATAGACAAAATTGAGGGAGAAAACTAACTTGACAAAAAAAATCCTCACACAAGTACACAAGTTGTACTTATACTAGGCGGCCGAGAGTCACAATACCACCGAGTTGATGGAATAATCTTAGAAAGAATGACAGGAAAGCTGGAGTTGTGTGAGTAGATGAGATGATTGAAGACAGGTGTGGAGTAGAGCCAGGTGCCAGCAGAGGTAAGCCACACCTCTGACACACACACACACACACACACACACAGACGAGGTGGAAACACAAGGGAAAACACTGAAAACACTGGGGAACCCAAGTCACAAATTTCTTTGTGATATGAAAAGTTTACACGCAAAAAACAAGAAAACCAATCATATCTTACAAAGAAAAATGTAAAGTCTTTTTTAATTGATGCATTCAATAAATTTGGGTGTAGGTTGTTTGTTTTAGTTGGGTTCTTTTGAGTTTAATTGATGTCACTGCAAAATTACACTGCTAGTGGATGTGCAGTATTCTATCATATTTGTTTATCTTTTGTTGATGTGTGCAAAATTAGCTTCAAGTGCATTTAGTGCACCAATTAAAATTATTGTTAAGGACGCTTTTAAAAGATGTTATAAGGACCCAAAATCGCTCAGATTGACTTCCTTCCACACATGTATACTCAGGTCTGTGCAGCAGCTGATCATTATTATCTAAGTTTCAACATCGCTGCTGGCAAATTTTTATGCGGACTGTTACATCCCTTGTGGCCATATGTGAGATGGTACAAAGAGTCATCATTTTTTTGTTCCATCCAACACTGCGATGTAATAAGCATACCAGTCTCTTGACGCTACAAGAGGGACCAAAGTCTTTAACAGTACTTGACTGAAGTGTGTACGCACAAAGCTCTTTCTTCCACTGACAACTATATTAAAGAGGAAATACCTTTCATTTTAAACACCGAAACACGGAAGGTCATGTTTATCACCTTTTCTCTCTCACAGCTGTTTGGGAGTTAAACTCTGAATGATGCTATAGACAAGATCCACTCGGTAGTAAAAGAATAAAGCTGGCTGGCAGATATATCACCACCATGACCTTGTGAGGCCACAAATCACCAGTTTGGAGGTTCAGGAGGGTAACAGCTAGATATTTCATCATGGCAAGAGGTCATTTGATTTATCATGTCATACAAATCACACCTAGTCCAACAACGACAGGGGAAGCCCACTATGACTGCCGCTGCCACCACACACTCGACTAAATTCTCATCCATATCCAGCAATCATTTGCTTCGTTCCCCCTTCAATCCCCATCTCTATTAACACCGCCTCCCTCTGTCGTGTTTCCATTGACACGGAGGTGAAAGCCATCAGCGAGAAATGTAGGATACTGCATGTACGTGGCACGAGCTTGTTTCAATAATCAGTCTCCCATGTTATCAGAGTGAGAGGTGCACAGGTCTCAGGTGGTATTAGTTGGCGTGCTGTTAGTATGCTGGCAGTGTAAACTAGTATGGAGCTCAGCCACATGGAAGAAAGCACCCAGACTCTGTGGAATAGAAGGTTTGAGGCCGAAAATGCCCACAACTGTTGGTTGTTAAGCCAGCTCTGTTTCTTTCTTTTCCTCTCCAGTAAATCATAAACCACAGAAATGCTCACTCTAAATATGAGATGCTTCTTTGGTCCATAATACTTCAACTTAAGCAGTAAATACAGAACATTGGTTGGAAAATCAATGCAAAATAAATTGATAAAAGATTTTATGCGCTGCTGGCTGTTGAATTCAGAAATTGAACAAATATTGAACAGACTGGCAGTAATATTTGACTGAAAGCTTGAGGAAGGCCCACCATTGAGAAAACTGTGGCAGCCGTGCTCCCTTTAATCCTGTTGAGGTGACAGAAGCGCTGTCACTCTGCTTTCCCTCCATGTTTTTGGCAGACTCTTTTCACAACCCTTAACAACTTTATGCTGGATAGGATGGTTTTCTTTTGTCAATTTACACACAATTTTCCATCTTTCTTTTGGATATTCCACACATTTCCCTTAGTGCAGCAGGAGCTCGGTCCCACACTGCGATTGAGGCGCTGTGAGAAGCATTATGGCTGCAAGAACTCCTAATAATGTTATGAAGATAGGCTCAATTTACATTAAAGTGACACGGATGCTCAAAACACCCAAAGTGACCCCTTTGTGTTATCTTACATACAGATGTACGTCTTTGCTGAACAAAAGAAAAGTGGTATAACATAAAGCATGTGGCATAAAATGGAAGCAATTTTGTAGCATGTATTGTAAATTCTACTCTCTGGAGCTAATTACGAATGTGGATTTTTCTAAGCTTCTCTGTACGGGCCTTCACTCTCATCAAAATGCCAAATTTGCATAAAAAAATCAAAAGGCAGGCAAAAAATTTTCAAGCACATAGCATGGATGCAACAAGCATAATGAGCAAGAGCAATATGAGATAAGGACAGTAGCATAAAATGAAGACAAGTGTGGCAAAGACACCCAGGATGCGAGGAAGCATAAAATTATCGAGGCTGCAAAGTTCAGTATCAGACTGTATTAGTGCTGAAGAATTTATCATTAGAGTATAAAATGTGAATCTCAGTAATTGCGAAGGATAAAAATAGTTAATATATTCCTCTTAAATTAGGCTTTATATTCAGATAAATACAAACAAAGAAAAAAAAATGAAAAAAAATTGTGTGAGCTCGAGAAATTAAAAGGTACAGTTTCCGCATCTGCTGTTTAATTGGAGAAACGCCGCCTGTCATTGTTGATAAGCCACAACAGTAAGAATAATAAGAGTAATATTTCTAATTTAGTCTTTTCAGAAAATTACCAATGCTCCGTAAGTTCACCTAACTTCCTCAGACTTTGCACGCTCATTACGGCGATCAGACCTTCATGAAAGATGACAACCACTGCGTAAGTGTGTTGCTGGTCTTACAATGTCTGTCTGGCTGCATCAGCGGTTCTTCACATCATTAAAGTTCAATTTAAGTGTGTGGACTGAAATGCAAATACATGGCAGTCCATGGAAAACAGGGCTAATAGACTGATAAATTACAAAAACTGTGTCGTGAAAGGGCAAAGTGGGCTCAGAAATGAAACAAGTTTACTGTCAGGACGGGGATAACAAGCAAACAAGCCAACGAGCATCACAGTTGACGTGTGCAGAGGGAAAATGGAAGGGAAACAGACAATAAAATCTTGAATCATTCGAACATAAACTGAGGAGATTGCCGATAGAGCCACGGCGCTTTACTTTTTTTTTTTTTATTTCCTTTTTATGGATAAAGTCATGATAGACATTTGTACATTTCTTCTGTCGTCACAATCTTAGCAGAAATGCCACTTTGTAAATGCTCTTTTGTGGTTTTCTCCTGTTCCTGATTGGTCGTCTCCAGTTAAAATGCCGAATCGGCCCAGACATTGCACCTCACAAAGTCAAACTGACAGTGTCCAATTAAATTAAATGACCCGCTCCCAAAGTCTTGTTCATGTGTCAGTCAGTGCTTTCAGGTCTGGAGAGAAAATAGTGTGCGCTGGACACATGGTCATATCCATGAACTCATCCTTGGATGGAACAGGTCTATTTTGTGCAAAAAGGATTACATGGCAGCGGTCTGGCACAGTACAGTGCCCTGTGCTGTCCATTTTGCTATTTACTAAGCGTAAAGCAAGGCCCAGGGCTCAAAGGAGTTGTATTTAGGCTGCTAATTATTCATAGGTGTGTTTTGACCTGAACATGAAAGTGGTTTATGGTTTAAATTTGTCTCTCTCAACCACCGAAGGAATAGGTTTTATTGGACTTTTTACTAGTTGTTGCCCACAGAAGACAGTCCACAAATGCATGTTTCACAATCCATAAACACAAACACAAATAAGTTGAGTGTAAAGTCATATCTAGAGAAAAACGAAGAGATTTGCATACACAAATTACTCTGTAAACACGTAGGCTATTTTAATTATATAATTTCCATACCCTAGCTCCCCGAGGTGAGGCAGGCGTGGGATGTTGTGGCGGCGAAGCAATAATAGACTTGCTCTTAGACGTGGATTGAGTTGGTTTGAGGCGCAAATGCACTCTGCTGCCCCATGATAGCGATGTGGCAACAATTTGCATGAGCGCTCCTCATTTGAAGACCAACACACCCATGGGCGCACAGACGGGACCAAGTGTATTTGCTACTTACACAATGTGGGCATGTGTACCTGAAATAGTCCCTCTGGAGGACCATAAATACCTTGATGGAATAATTGACATATTATATACGTCCAATGTCATCCAAACTTCCAGAACTTTTGCAAGTCTAACTTATTCAATGTATTTGTTAGTTAAGTAATCTCATGTAATGTAATCTCATATCATATATTTATTTTTTTGTGGGGCAGGGGTTGTAGTGATTGGAAAACTTGTATTCCACCTGTAAGTGCTACTGTGTAATCTAAAATTAAGAATATTTATAACCACATGATCATATAGACTTACCTAAATGCAGACTTAATAGAAATATTCATAGTCTACCCTGTGGAGAATAATGATGTATTAAAATAATAATAAAAATGTGATGAAATGTAGACTAATCCCACATGTACTGCTTCTCTTTATCAGCCCATTTTTTGGCATTTTGGCCACTTTTTGCAGCACTTCTGCTCTAATTCAGCCAATTCTAGACTGATCATGGATTTGAGTATCGATGTGTATCCCCTCGTCAACTGAGCTAGTCGAGTCATCCTTTGTGTTCAAATAACCAAATTAAAGGATCCAGGATGTCTCGCCGGATGAACTGATGAAGAACGCCCAGCTGAACTCTTCATCATGACACTTCCTATCATCTGTTGTAAAGACATTTCTGGGTTTTTTTCTGCCTCTGCATTCATCACATCACCTGCACTGTACAAATCCCCCCCATTTTATCTTTGAGGGACATCGCTTCCGTATTGATTTTGTCCTCTTTTCACATCAGGAAATAAATTATTTGTCTTAAATCAACAATGGGACAAGTGGTGCCTGGGGTGTTTAAATGCACACCTTCATCCTCAGCCTTGTCAATAGTCCACGCAAACACTCACACAACAAATCTCTGTGTACACAGTGTTACCCTTCCAACTGAGCTGTGGAAGAAACTCAAGGTCATGATAATAAAGCTCGAATCGTATCCCTCATTTTCTGCTGACTTGATACCCGTTGTTTGCTGCAACGTCTCGAGCAGGTCGGCGTGTTGACAGGCCCTGAAATTACTTTTGTCAGCTTTGTGCCAGCTTTCTGGATGTTTGATTTTTCTTTTGTTATCACCAAAAAAAGGATTCAGTTAGAGAATGCCTGGGAGAAATCTCTCAGGGAAGAGGAGACCCTGTGTGTGTGCTAACAATGTCCTTGTTTTTAGAAGAGAGGGAATTTTTAAAAATCTAATTAGCATCTACAAATTCACAAAAGTCTCCTCAGTGCTTTTGATTAAACAATGAGTCTTTAAAGGCCGCTCTTCTTCTCTGTTTAATCAAGAAAACAACGTTTTCTTTTGAAATCAACTGAACTAGATGTGATAGATAATACAGCAAGGCAAACAAACTTCAAACAAATTCATTTGAACAATTTTTTCAAATAACCAACCAGCATTCCTCACATTTCACAAGACACACATTGCTCTCGTGCAAGTTCATGATGATAAAAAGTCTGGACATTGATGTGCATTGGTGTGAATGGATACTGTTATAATGTGAAAGTCTTAAATATAGTATCTATCAAATGTTTGGTACAGTAAGTTAATGGTGTTTGACTATTACCTTTAATAACAAGACTTGAAATAATAACTTCATCTTGGCGACCTTTAAGGCATGTTATCTACATTCGTTCTTCTTCTGTAAGCCCACGTGGCAGATTATTTACTAGAATCTTGGTATTCAGCTCCATGAACAGTGTGCAAGCTCCCCACATAGTCACGCATGCAGAATATTTCATCAATGTTAGTAATTATGAGCACTCCTCAGTTCAACATTCCCACAATGATCTCTTTGAGTGATTTATAATATATTTATACGATTGTTGATTTAGGAGGGTTAATGTGTTAGGTCCACGTTCAATATCTGGCTGGGTCTTTTGTAAAGTATACAATTGATGCTGTGTTAATTTGCATTAAAAGCCTCTTCAACTGACAGTTCCAGGTTTTCATGCAGAGATGAGGGCGTGCAATTCAAAACTATGCATATAATAATATGCAAATAAATCCATTGTGAATAGGAAATACAAATACCCTTATTAGCTGAAGATTGTCTTCAAGCAAACATGATTCACACGTTCACTGACTTGGTTCAATGTGATGCAACAACAACCACAGGCAAGCCATTAACACACTCATAGGCTATTTAGGTCTTTGAATGCTACCAGGCTGGGACACAATAAGTCATTTGCTACTTATTGCGAAATTATTCAAATGAGAAAAGCATCAATAATATGTGTCATTCAGACACACACACCACTCAAAGCATTCAAATACAACTAAAAACATGCGCACACGCTACTAAAAAACCTTGTACCTGTGTAATACACCATCATAGTAGTGTATGTGAGAGGTTATACATGTGTGAATGTGCGATCATAATATGTGAGAAATTACAGATGTATGTATACATGATCAAATGTATGTGGTTGTATATGTGTAAATGGGAGAGCATATGTATGTGAGCAGTTATACGTGTGTATGCGCGATCACATGTATGTGAGAGGTTATGCTCATGCTTTTACTTGTTAGCACGTGCGTTTAGTGGTGTGTGTGTGTGTGTGTGTTTGTGTGAATGACACTATTGAGTTTTTTTTCTCGCAAATTTTATCATCTCAGTGAATATTTCTCACAAATTTGCAACTTTATTATCTTGGAGCTTCTCTCAAATGTATTTTTTTACCTATAGTGGCACTAATGTGGTGTCATAATAATAACATGATAACACAGAGAAAATCCCTGCAGTAAGCAGGAAACAGGAAGAAAGATTATGTTGTGCCCTACTGGCATAACATAATAGAAGGATTTTGGGAGCCGATCATGAATTTGTAAGTCCATGATGGATCCAGAGGGCCTCACCCATCTTTCGATGCACACAATCATTTTTTATGAAATGATTTCCAATAACACAATGACACAATGCTAATTGGTGACGTGCAATGCTAACCCATGCTAATTTTTTATTCACCTCTTCAGGTCACTGTGACAACCCAATTTCCATTAAATATAATCTGGCAGTTTAACAGCAGCCATAAAAGCCAATGGGGCAGAGACAGGTACGGTGCAGCTTTTAATTATCTCACCGATAGACTTCAACAGCTGCTGTCTGTTTATTTCTCTACTCACTTAGAGGAATATTTGCTCAACGCATGACAGTAAACCTTATTGCAGAGGAAAGTAAAGATGTACATTTACTCCAGTACTCTGTATTACTGGGACTTAATCTGTATTTCCAGAATGGAAAAATTACTATTTTTTTTACTTCCACTTGTCATTTTCGTGGTCCTGAAAAATTTGAAATGAATCTATACTGCAGTATTTGTAAAATAAATAGTTCTGTGAAAAATTTGGGATCATCGGTATTTGGACCATACATATACACATGTTTAAGTGAACGCTGAATGATACACTACCATGCAACCTCCTCCAAATTTAAACATATTCCTCATCTAAAATAGGAATTTCTTGTAAGAATATAATGTTAGAATCCATATCCTTCAACTTATTTATGGCCTGCTTTTCTTTGTTTTTGAAGATTTGGATGTTATAGAACACATCCAACATGCTGAACTTGAACATGAACATGAATAGCCTCCTTTTCCCACTTACATTCGCCCACTAAAGTTTCTGTGTCCCGCTATCACTGTCGACAGTTCCACAATGTGTGAATAAGTCTTCTGACGCTCTTCTTAAAAATAAAAAAGAAATAATAGTTTGACCCACGATGTATGTAAGAGTATGTAAGAGTATGTAACATATTGCTAATGAACCACTGCAGTGTATTTTTAAATGCTGAAAGGAAAGTAGCCCTAATCAGGGTTGAATCTCACCTGCTGGTTTTTGTACAGAATTTCTGTCATGGCCTGTGATTACTTTCAATTTGCCTTGAAATGATCATCATGATTAGCTTTCTTAGCGAGGTATTTCCTCCCTCGTCGGTTGGACATGGTGTGCTTTCTCAAAAACAATTGGAGTGCTCAGATTTCTAGTGTCCAGTATGTCTGGAATCCAGTTTTCCAAATACAATCATGGATACAGTCCTTCAGCAGTCTCAAATTGTTCCTTCGGGATCTAGTTTCCAACTCCAAGACCTGATCCCCCATAGTTTTATTCTTCATTTTCAACGTGCGTCCTTTAGCCTGCAGTGTAGTCGCCTCATCCTCGGCTGTTGATATTCATAGTTCTGCTTGTGACACTCGTTCAGCGCATTCTCATGTCTCATTGCTTCTGTGGCTGCCATAATTCTATTGAATCTCAAAGAAAACGCAGACATGGCATTTATTGCAGCCATTATAGTGTGCATTTCAGTAATGTCAGGTTCGCCTCCTCCTCTGTCTTTGTTAGCTTTGTGAGCTACAATGGAAGCACCAAAGTGAGTTATCTTTGACTGCTTTGCTTTCCACTTTATGTTGTTTGATTCACCTGCTTCGACGTTTCACTTTTCTGAAGAAAACTTTGCCCTTACACTTTCAATGCACTTTTACGTGTCTCAACAGTAATTGACAGAAGCAGAGAGGTTACACACGCATCTTGGTCGCCATAACCCAAAGGCCTGTGTCAGCATATTTTTAAAATAAAAACATAGAAATAGAACTATGAACACTTGAAGCTGAGGGTGGAAAGTTTTTGAAATATAATTTTTGGTCAAATCTGCCAATATTCTCATTATGTCCTGACAGGAATCCATCCTCAGAGTGCGCTGTTAAAAAAAAACAAGCTGTTATCTAATTTTTAAAAAATCGACAGACGTCGAGACTGACAAAAAGAACCAATGGTTGCTTGAAGAGAGGACCGGTTGTGAAAAGAAGGAAATTGGATCAAGCACAAGACAAAACTTGGATCAATATTTGTGTCACATTTTTTCGGTGGCACGCATACAAGCCTCCTGTGGTGGGAGGGGCTGAGGAGACAGGCTGAGGTGAGGTGAGCCAGGGAGGGAGCTGGTAGCTGTTATCATTTGAAAACTCTCTCTCCAAATGCTGACTCCCTGATTCTGCTGACTCCATAATCCTGCCGACAGCAGCTATAATTGCACACTATTAGTGTAGTACAAGGATCTGTTCTACTCCAGATGCCTTCCTGAACTTTACACTATCATCAACATCCATATATCTATTTGTTCAGCTAGTTCATTTGACTAAATTAAAGGAGCTTGTGACACCTCTCCTTATGGGATGGGAGTTGTCCCATATCAAGTGCCTGATGGCTCAGACAGGCCCATCTGGATCAAAAACACACTGAGCCCCACAGAAAAGAACTGTTCCAGACTTGATGAGGAGGGGTTTGGCAATCATATTTGGCATTTCACAACTAATTGTATGTGAGGAGATCTGCTGGTATGACAAACCACAAACCCCTTATTTTGCTTTTCAATAAGATGAGGAGCCATTCTGGCTTTCCCTCGTATTCAGAGAAAAACAAACAGGAGGAGGAGAGACTGCAACTCCTCAAAGCCTATGACGTTATTCTTGTGAATGCTAAGCATATGAAGTAGTGGATAGGCTAAATAAGGCCAGAGAGGAGGTGTGATGACGCAGACTTTGCTCCTTAAGTCAGGAGACAGGAACAATTCAGCTCACAGGAGGGCCCTGTGCCGTGGGCTGCACAGGTTGTCATTCCTCCAGCAGGTGGGGCATCACTCCTGAAACGACAGCACCAGGCTCACCCCAGAACTACAACAAGGCATGCCAAACCCCGGCTTTACTCAGCACGGTCTGCCAGAAATTGTAGTGTTGAGCCATGGTAGCTTTCATCTCGCACTCATATTTGTTTCCTCAGCAGAGAATCTTTCTCTCTGTAAGAAGTTGTTTGTCTTGTCTCCGCCATCTAAATAGTATTGAACCATGTTCAACTGCATTTGGCTTTTAAAGGGAAGGGCAGGGGATGCTCTGATTAATCCAATTCACATTGGCACGAAACACGCCTATGATGGATTAGGAGCCTATATAACAATATGGACCCAGTTAAACCCCAAAACGCAGAGCTCTGGTACGCCAGAGCAGGCACGGTAAGATCCTCTAAATAGGGCCCCTTATAGACTCGTCATCTGCAACACTCTATCTTCCTGTAGGAAGTTCTGTGGCGGATGTGACCATGAATTGTTCCTCACTAAGAGATGAAAAGTTGGAGAGATCACAGCGAGGCAGAAAGTCTTCACCTTATCTGAAGTGTTATACAAAGCTCTGGACTGGATTCCCCAGTCACAGAGTCAGAATAGATCCTGGAACTCACCAGGATGGTGGCAGTACACCGAGATAGAATGTTTTGGTTGTCATTATTTGTCTGGTAAATCTGCTTAAGCCGTTCCTAATGACTTTGTTTTGGCTAGTTAATGAACTTGTAATATACTAAGTGTTTCATTATAAAAGAGGCAGGGGGCACTATCAGGCTTCATAGTCACTTTTTTTCCAAAAATCCCGATCGAATGAACTCGAAATGGCAAGCAATACGTTTGACTATATTCCAATGAGCAGAACAAAAAACGACAAAAAATAATTTGTTGACTTTACTGACTCGTCAGCAGGGAATTCAATAGATCAAGCTCATTTTATGTCACCTCCTCCTGGATCACAAGGCAAACTACTTCGACTCAGAATATAGATGCTGACTTATTGGTTCACTTTATTTATTTATTTTTTCACACATCCAAACATCAAATTGGCAATAAAATGTGACAGCCCTGATGCTTCCTAATGTATTTCTGAAATCTGAAGTCAACTGGAAGTGTCAAGTATGCCGCTGCTCTGTAAAATATTTAACCACGTTGAAAATAAAGTTATACAGCTAAAACATACTCATTTGTCCGCATTACTTACTTGTCTATCAACCTAAACAATTATAACACTTTTATTGAATGTCTGCTGTGAATCATGTTGTCACTGGCAAAGGAAGAGATAACCAAAGAAAGTAAAGACATGCTGATAATACCTGTTGAACTGAACTTGCTGTTCCAACTAGTCTGTAGAAAAGAGAAATGCTGTGGTCTGCTGTCTGTGTTCATTATCATGTGACTCCAAGACAACATTGTCACGTACCGTTAATGGCAGAGCAATCTAACGACTTGGAAAATGGTGTGGTGTTTACGAGACGCGAATGGTGGATGGCGGCCCAGAAAAGAAGCCATTTAATTTTGTTGTGTTTGCAAATCCAGGCAATTGTGGCTGCGTGACTGTGGCTTGGTGCTGCTGGATTGCGATCCAACAGGACTGTCTGGAATGTTTCTTCTTTCTTCCCTGTGCGTTTGCTCTCACCTCCAGCAGACGTGCAGCTTTTAAACTCCATCCAGGCAGTCTTACTCTTCCTCAAGTCAAATTTTGAATTTATTTTCCTGTATAGCAGATATAATTTGTTTCCCTACAGACTCCACGCTGTCATGCATTGTGTATCTTATTTCCGTTTTGTAACTTTCTCCCATGGAAAAGAGACGGAACCATTGTGCTCACTGTGCTCAGCTTGTGACTGACCTCATTGTATCACATTGTCAGAGCTGCAGGCACGATTGAAGAGCTCTGTGATACCAGATTGCAGATTCTGTTGTTGCAGGTTTTAATTGGTGTGAAATTACTTTTTGGTGCAGGCATAAGTAGCTGACTTGGCTTGGAATAATTCAGTTTGATATGGTTGACAGACACTCCCCTCCTTCCACACCCCCATGATGGTAGTGCACAATTCGATGGCGGCGGCAGCCCAACACAAACAAAGAAATGTCAACGGATTCCAGCAGTGGCGCCATGAGGAAATTTGGCTGCCATTGCTCATCCAGATGAGCAGCGGCAGCCGTGTGTCTGCCATTATGTGTGGAGCTAATGAGCCAGTCTGGACAGCCTTGTCTGGGCGGTCATACATACTTGATTACATGTTCACCTTTCATGTAGAACAGCTTGTTTAACTGTGTGAGGGGAATGGATATGAACAGTTCACATGACTTTATGTGCATTTTTTACTCATTCATTTATGTTATCAGTATTTTAGGTCTAATTACGGACCATAACAGATTATACTGCACTTGCAATTAACTTACATTTATACCTCATTTTCCCTCTAATTTAACTATAGTAGAGGAATATTCTACGGTCACACGGTCAGTAAAAAGTAATCAAGTATGCAGAGTAAAATGAGTCATTTTTGTGCACTGAAAGAAAGAAAGAAAGATTAGAAATCACATGGAGGAAAGTCAGACTTATTAGCTTGAAAAAATGGAAAAAAGGAAAAGTAAAGTAACAAGGAGGTGTCGGCAAAAATAAATGAAAATGTATCAAAATAAAATGAAAATGCTTTGTCCAAAAATAAAATACAGTACTTTGTGTATTGCGAATACAGTTTGATGTAACCCTGGAATTTAAACCTTAAAATAAACCTTGAAATAATTTACCAGACATGTCAGAATAGGTGCCCATCCCTGGAAACAAAGAGGAAGAAAAAGAAAGCAAATGAAACAACAATGGAAAGAAGGAAGGAAGGAAGGAAGGAAGGACCTGTGCTATCCACATGTTAAAGATGTTTTGTTGGTAATGAAACAGAATCTACAAAGGGCATATATTGACCTTCCTGTATGCACTAATCAAAGATAAGGCCAGTTCAATGTGAATTTCTGCTTTAGTGTTTCATCACATTTCCACTGGATGGAGGGACGTGTTTGACCTATTGGATCAGTGGGAACACTCGTTTAACAGGGAATTGTCTGCTCACAGTCTTCTCACAGAATACATAATCGCTCTGTCCCAGGATTTGGAGATTTACTGCTAACAAAGGGCTACAATATCCTCCTCCAGTAGACGTCTTGTTAGTTTACTGAACGTTTTTGGGGAGATTTTAACATAAAAGTAACCACTGTAAACACAAGGGGAAGGAGGGAGGGATTTTTACATTTTCTCAAATATATAGACCATGACTGGGTTATGGTACCCATGTCAGATGGAGGGCATGGGAAAGGTGATAAGTTGCATTACTCTGGCTGAGGCTGCTAGAAACGCCACAAACTCCACAAATAAAAGTCAGACGAAATTTTTTATTTTTGTTTGTTTTGCTTTCAGTCTTAGTTTTTGACTGCTAAATCAATAAATTGTCACTGAAGATTTGCTGGAAAATAACAAACAAAATAAATCAGATATCTTCTATGTTTCTTTTCACTTCATTTTTTTACTTATTTCGCTCAATACATTATACTCTGACAAAAACATCCTATTTTTGTAAACAATACACTCCACAATCAAATAACAACAACAACAACAAACCAGAGCACATAAAACGTACGACTGGAACGGCACAGACCGGAGCCAAAGCTTACTGCTCCTGCCCCGTCTACAACAATAAAGATGACTTAAATATTGCACAAAACAGCGTGTTGTTCTTTTCATCATCCATTCAGCGTTTTTCACATTGTCTTACAATGTCTAAGAAAGAAAACCTGCATGCTGTTCGCCACACATAACAACATGTCATGAATCCATTTAATTCCTTTCATATTACTTTTACTTTTTGTTCCACATACATTGTCTTCAACTGAAATCTATTACTGCAGCACTTTAAATTCTTTTCTAACTTGTTTCACTTTTTCACCCCAGATACTGATAAACACTTCAGTATTAAAATTGCCTTGTCGTCTATGATCCTCAAAATCTGACTGTGTTTCAAACCATTTATGAACATTGGTGGGCAAGAAATTATATAAGGCTTTACATTTTATAAATAACGTTTTCAGTTCAAAAAGACCATATAACTTAATCAATGCTGATTAAGGACAACTGATTTTCATCAAACCATATATTTATCCTATACAGTTAATATTCAACAGTCTCTGACAATGTTTTGAAATTAACCCCAGAACAAAAAAAACAGTCATCTGTCATCTGCAGACAGAGCAAATTTTTGTCACATCACACATCATTTGTATACAAAATAAAAAATTTAGGCCCTGAAACACATCCTTGCGGCACTCCACACAATTTCAAACCATCAGACTTATTGTCACCAATTGTTCATACTGACGTCTATTATTTAAATAACTTTTCAGCCACTCTAATACAACTACTCTAATTCCATAAGAACTCGTTTTGTTAGCAGGATTTTAGGATCTGAAGTGTCAAAATCTTTTTTTAAATCAATAAAAAATCCCTATTGACGACTCTCTGTTGTCGACTGCAGATGTGAAATGCATCTGTTAAAGGCAATGCTGTAGACAGATTTGTCCTGAACCCAAACTGTCTCTTGCTCAACAGTTTACTTTTTCCATGAAATCCTCCAGATTTTTAGCATTTCTGAATTTCTGAAACAGCATACAAAATTGTGAAAGTAAAAATACTGGTCTATAGTTTGTGAATTGAAGCCTGTCTCCAAATTTGTGGAATGACTTTTGCTGTGTTCATTTTGTCTAGAAAAACACCTAAATCAAGAAATATATTAAAGATAAACCTGCATATGACTTGCATGCTTTGAAATCAGCTCCCATGCCATCAAATCAACAAATCAAATGGACTAACTGCATAATGAAGAGAAAATCAATTTAAAATGAAAGAAATGCATCTATTGCTCACAAATGGCTCATCACACTTTAATATTACCTTACATCTTATTGGTGAACAATTCCACATTTGCTGCTCTTTTTAATCCCGATGAAGTCTCTCTCACACTTATTATCTGGCATTTTGATGTAAATATATTTAATTAGTAAGCCATGAAAAACAGCACATTTTGTCTCCATGGCATCCAAATATACTGAAAAAGTATTCACTATGAGAGCAGAGATTTCCACTGCAGCCATGTCCAACTAGACTGAGAGTCTTTTCAGCTGATGCTGATATTTCATTTGAAAGGGTGACAATATGATATGTCCTCTTTTTCCCTGCACATACCCAAAAAGGAGATATAATCTTCATAGAAGTATAACTCAGTACATCAGGAGGATTGAAAAGTGTCCTGTGAAATAAGTGCTTTTTTTATGGCAACTGATTTTATTTCATTTTATTTATTGGCATGAAAAGAGAGAACGGTATGTAAAAGATGGTAAGATTACAATTTGATTATTATTTTTGGATCAGGTTTTTTTATCGATTTGCCTTACAAGTGACTTCAAAAGAGTAATAAGAGTATTGAATGTTGAATCTACTGGCGTGTGCCCTTGACTTGTGATGCATGAACTATGTTTCCTTAAGGCCACTCTGTATGGACGCAGTCCAAAGATGGCTGGGCTTTGCCACTCCGCACAGATGGACTGTCACGGCTGGGCCAACAGAGAAAAAGACCCGGTGCTTCCAATGGCCACTTGGTCTGTGATGTAGACAGTAGAGAGTGAAATATAGACTGAGGCATTGATGAGAAAGACACTTGGAGGTCTGCTGGGCTGCTGCTACATATGATATATCATATCAAAGTGGAAAACACTCTGGGCATCTTTAAATAATGAGAGTCAACCTCTAAAGGCCTTCACTTCTGCTTTAATTTAATGCGTGTGACACAATTTGACAAGAATTCCAGCAATTTTAGCCATTTGTAACATTAATTTTGAAAACAAGCGTATAGCTAATGGAAAGCGTTTTGTTGGTAATTCATAAAATGTATTAAACGAGAGCTTTACTTCATTGTGTAATCGTGTTCCCTCATTATAAATAAATCTATAAAAATATAAATTTTTACCAGCAGCCAAGGAGAGCTCAGCCATTAAGACATGAACCCATGTACTCATAAAAGAAGATATAGTGTAGAACCTATATTATGTTATATATAGTTAGTGATATATTATTATAGTCGATTATAGTCGTGATAGAGGTTCCACTGCAGAGGTCATGAGCTCATGTAAATGAGAGCAAAGGCAGAAATTTCATACTAACCTGCCCAGTGAGTTAGGTTTTGGACAGGCAGACTGACAAACTGACGGAGGAGCTAACATAATGATCATAAACACAAAAAGACAGTTGGATAGTTTAAGATTTACGTCCCCTAAGACCAACTGATATACCTGTCAATCTAAGAGACAACACTAAACATGCTTGTCTTTACGCGTTGATACCATATGTTGTCAAAGGATCAATAATTTAGCATAAAAACACAAAAAGAGGAAGAAGACTGTTGTGATATCATTCCTACCTTGAAGAACTCCTGCTAATTCTCAAAGTTTATCCGTTTTTAAGGGAAGGGTTATGTAGCCTGAACATACAACTATACATCAAATTCACACGGAACTGAGAGTGAAGTCACACTTACACACATTTTGAAACCCCTGTCATGTAAAGACCTGCATCTGCTTTCACTGAACCATCAGTTATGTCTATAACGGACCCGGCAGATAACCATTTTGCACACGTCTTACCTGTGTCCAATCAGAAATAATTGCCACCTCCGATGCTGGGAGATGAGCCTTCAAACCCACCAGTGGCTGTATTTTAATTCTAATATATGGATAGATATTAAATAGCTGCTCTACATGAAACACAATGAAAGAGGTCCACCTTTACACGCTGACTCACGCGTGGTTTTCTTTAAAAACAACGTGAGTCACTCAGAATGGCTTTTTTATTGCTGCTGTAGCCATCCCCATATCTATCCTTGGACCGGACTCAGCCAATAAGGCCTGGAGGAGGGGCGAATATGGAAGAGAGCTGCATTCATCGACAGCTGACCAGATATAAAGCGAGGACAGTCTAACCAAAGGCTGTTTCTCACTGGTAATTGGCTCAGTTTTAGATCCTGATGCAGTCAACAGATGTTTGTCTGAGCCCTGAGCTATGGAACAGCCAACTGTGGAGGAATTTGCCCTCCGTGCTGTTGTGTCCTTGTTTTCAGCTGCTCTGGCGGCTGCCTCTGCTCAGCTCAGCCTCGATGTACAGACATCTCTGTTCATTTCCGTTACAAATGAGTTGGACTGAAAAGTCGTGTTCTGGCACAGTGAGCATTGTTGGGGTCCAGAGACGTCACATGTCACGTCTCGTCATCCACTCCGGGGGCCTACTCGGAATACTTTTCAAAGCTGAAAAATCAGACAAAACACTGTTACGTTAAGGACCTGGTATTGATCAGCCGATCAATTGAGGACACCAAAACGCTCTCAGCAACATGGACACACACGCTGAGGCTCCTGCTGATGGTAATCTGAATATGATATCATCAACGCAAGATCCTGGAAGAGCATGTGGCCTTTGTTGTTCTTTGTTCTGGGCTGTCTTTTTCCATATTCTCTAAAATTTCTATTTCTATTTTCCTCACCAGTCACACAAGAAATCATGTGATATTTGAGCCAATAGCAGCCAGGGCGAGATATCAGAATCAGAGACGACAAGGGATTGACCATTATGACTGTGGTGTTCTTGGTGTGTGTTCACTTGTCTGTTCTTTCTATTTAATGTCTTTTGAAGCATACTAGGGCTGCTCCTTTTTTTAATATTAATGGAATGTCATGCATTGAAAATGTCCCCAATTAGTAAATGCCCAAGAAAACATAGCCCTGGTAAAATATATTAAACAGCCTGAACATCTGTACTTCCAGTCAGTTCCTCCAAACTGAGACCAGATCCAGGACCAAAGTCAGATGGGATGTAAATTACATTCAGACGACTCAGTTTGGGTCGGGTCCTCTATTTTCATGTCTGTGTTTTGAGGGGGGGATGGTTAATGTTAGATGTGGTTGAGGTTGGAAAAAATAAACACGAGGAAGAAGTTGGCAGAAATGCTGCAATTTAATTAGGAACTGTTGCCAGTGTTGCTGTTTTCTCTATATTTGGGTCTGTTTTTGTAATTAATTTAATTTATGCGTATTCAGGTAGGATTTCCACAAGTCTATTTTAGGTCGGAGCCAACAGTTTCTCCCCGGAAGACCTCGTCTTTGTGCTAGGAAGGGTAAAAGAGACCTAATCGTGTCAAGTGACAACATTTTTACATTTATTGCGCGAAGCGTTGGCCACAGTGGTGGTATAAACACGGTGTCGCTGCAGGGTTGCCTGATATAGTAAATATGAATAAGCTCGACACCTAATGAGTGGAGTTTTCTACCATATTATCGCTTGCACAAAACTGTTTACCGACGTGATATCAAATATTTGCCCTAATGGGAGCCGTGTTAAAGGACTTTTTAAGAAGCACCCATGATACTTTTGCATGATTCATAACGTTATTCAATATAGAAGCAGTTCTGTAAACAAAGACTTTTGAAGAGCCTTCCTCTTCCTGTTTGCAGGGCTTTAGGAATGAAGTGACAAATCTTAGATAAGGGCAGTTTGGAACAAAATCCTTTCAGCTGTGGGTGTTAGCTGTGGTAATTAATTCTTCACAAACGACACACATTTTTATCACTGGCAAAAGATCCATTAAACAGGGCCCCAAAATGGGTTTAGTTAGCAAGTGCGCTTGCTTATTGCTTTTCTGTAACACATTTAATAACAAGCTATTCTTTTGTGTTCCCTGCACGGGGACCTTGATAATTTCGGTCTCTTTTGATAGATTTCCTTTTATTCTCTCCTGTCTTTTGCCTACTGTTCTCCCACAACCTTGAAAATGTGTTTCCTATCCTATCAGCTTATTCCACATCTTCTTATCACATTATGATGCTTAGGCATGACAGTTGCGATTGTGTTTCCTTATAATTGCTTCAAGGACATTAACCTCTTCTATTAATGGTGAACCCGTTTTCAGAGAGCCCAATCCCTAAGGGTCAGTTTTACTGAATTATGTGTTTGAATCTCGGTCTGCCTTAAAGGGAAATGCATAGAACATATTTCATTTATTATAAGCCTGTAATCTCTAACAGTGTCTTCTGTTTCCCTTCCTTATCTCATAAAGAATTGAAGAAATCATTTTATCCACAATAGAGGGAACATGAGTTTGTCTGCATTATTTAAGACACAATTAAATTTGTCAGTCCAACGGCAGACAGTATATGGGACATCTTCAGAATAAATACTGCCTAAGGAAAGTTAACCAGGTCCTTCATGCTTAAGGACATTAACTCAGGATTATTATGTTTGTATGTCTCATTACCAATGAGTTTCAACTAATAATGCAGAAACATAATTCAAAACCGTTTTGTTCTATCAAATATTCAAACAACAAATGTGTCTTACACCTTTTACTCTAAGTGTTGTGTAAGATCCTATGACTGCAGATGAAATCAAATGAAACAAATAGTGCTCCATTTTCACAATTTCAACATTGTATATTTGTCCAAATTATCAGAACTGGGGGGAATATTTGTTAGCTCTTGGTGAATCTTCTCTTTTCACTCTCGGAGGTGCAAGGTTGAGTGGTTTCATTTTCATTTTTTATTTGTTTCGTTTTTCAAGAAATTGTTTTACAGCAACCAGCCAAAGCCAATATGTATTTTTGATTGCTGTTCCCAGATGAGCTGAATAAATCTGCAGCTCATAATGCTAAAATGACATCAGCCTACTTAACGTAATGTTCCTAATTATTCGCTAATTGCGCCGTAATGCCTGATATTATTCTATGTTTCTAATGGAGATTGTATTTTGGGATGTTGTAGTTGGTTGCTTTATTTGTTCGGATAACTGAAAATCTTTTAATGAAACTCTGTAGTGTGGTGGTACATCGCTAAGAGAAGCGGCTATTACCTTTTCGATCCAGATCCTGGTAGCAGAACTGTGATGAGTTGTTTTTTTTGGGGGGCGGCGGGGGTTCAATGATGATGCTATCCGATCCTCTTGTAGAGTCGATCGTATAGCATTACATCCGCATGAACCACACGGTTGATCGCCGGAAAAATATGGTATTTTACTAGTGCCAGATGAAAGGTCAGGAGGTTCTCTGAATCATTAGGAGTCACTCTCAGTGGGGGCACGGCTAAAAAGGATATCAGGGCACCAAGAGGAAGAGTCTCTCTCTGTCGTAGCTCCAAGGAAGGAAGAGCACAGCAACTCGGTCAGATGTCCGTGAATGCACCCAGTGAACCGGAAAACAGAATCTCTTACACACGTTGAAGACTGGTCAAGGGGAAAAAAGAATCACAAGAGTATGTGATCCCTTTTATAGCAAATCAATGTTCTCCACTTAGGTACAGGTTACATAGAGGTGAAAGCTTCCCATCTGAATTCTGGTCCAGGATTTATCACAGTAGTACGTTAATCTGTACTTAACCATCCATTTCACACTGGTACGGTTAGATCATTAACATTAGAAAATGACTCCACAAAGCCTTCATAAGGAGGAAACTTTGACAGTATGAAAGAGTGGAGCAGCTCAGCCGTGATTTTATACAACTTCTAATGCCACCCTGTGTTCTCAAGACACCACTTCATTTTACCTTTAATCACCGTTCATTTTTATGATTTAAATATTTGAGTGTAAAAAAGTGATCTCGTGCTTTATATAAGTCCATAAGAGCACCGTGTTGGTTTGGTTTCATGTTCAGTCATATTTAAGGCCATGAAATGAATTTGATTAAGTCAGTAAAAATAATGAATTGTCATGTGGTTGTAATCAAATGTTGCATCTCCTGGATTGAAAATTAATGTAGACAGTCTGGGAAAACAAGACAACAGCTGAAAGTATATTTACATTCCTTTACATTATTGTTTAACCAAAATCTGAGCTATATCAACAACAGTCAATACAAAGAAAAGAAAGAAACCACGTGTTCACATAGTACGCGGTGTGTGCAGTGCCCAACATGGAGTAGAGCTACAGGATACATCGGGAGGTTTGACGTGAAAGATGAGTATCATAAGAAGAGCGAGTAGGAGGAAAGAAGGGGGTGTGGGTACACAAAATTCCCATAACAGGACAGCATTGGTCAAGGTTTAGACCAGTACAGAAACATTTTACTTTTATGGCAAATATTTTCAACCAGTCATCCGCGGCCTCTTGGTAGTCTGGGGAGGCATTTCAGGTGAATCCCCACAAAAATGAGCGAGGTTCATGAAGCACAACTTAAAAATACACACATGCTGTTTTTGTTTGTTTGTTTAAATATCATCTCCAGTCCCGGGTAGGAGCCACTTCTGACCTTAGAAACAAAATCGAAAACTTATGTTGTTGGACTATTAAATACTGTGGGTGTAATGGTCATAATGTAACTCTGGTTATTGGCTTGTCCTAAACATTGGCTAAAATAGTTTGAAACGTTAATATTTTTAGATATATGAACATGACTATAGCCTTTGTCAAAGCAACGCTGTCATGGCTATATTCCATCAAAGTGCTCCACTTGTCCTGATTGCTCCTGCTATTGCCCTTGACCAAGGTATTAGGCTGGACTGGATTTAGGCTCGTTGTATTAGTTAGCAACAGTCAAAGGTTGAGGACCAGTTTCCCCCTGTAGGGATCAATAAAGTACAAATATAAGACTCCAAAATGTAGTTGTTTCTAGAAGATCTGATATTTCTTTTGAAAAGCTGAACAAAAGGAGTGACAGCCATACATTTGTTGTTATTATACAGAATTACAAGTGACATATCACTGCAGCTATCGCAGCATTCTCATATCTGTTGTTTTATGAGTGGGTCTGATCCGTTTCACACAGTGTGGGTGAGAATTAAAAGACGGGAATAAATATCAGCATCAGGTGATAACAGAGGTGTTCTATTTCACTCACATCCTCTGACTAAAGCCCAAACAGCAGAGATGCAGGAGCTGCCGCGTTGCTGCACTTTCTCCTCCTAAAATGACAAATGATGGATGATTTTGCATTCAGGCAACTTTTAAGATTTTATAAAAAGATAATGTCTTTTCCATCATACCAGTGTTTTTTTCTTCTATTTACAGAGCTAACTCTTGACAAATTATATTTGTCACAGTGTTGTTGGGTAAAATGTTGCTGAACTGGATGGGGGAGTTGAACAATTATTGCCCAAAATGATCCTTTGGTGCTGTCACAGTCATCTTTTCCATCTTTTTGTAATCACACTCATTACACTGATGCCGCAGGACCTCTTCTTTCTCATTACTGACTGTACAGGAAACTAGTGAACGCTAACTAATATAAACTGAATAATCTGAGGCCACATGGGTACTGAAATCCAATAGTTCTCAGAGTTTAGTGTGAGCAACTTCCGGGGGTTTCATACAGGTGGTTACTAAACAAAACATGTTAGCGTTGTAGTAAGAGCTACTTCTTCTTTTTTTACCCACAAACAACTTTTTGTGTCGTATCAGAAGACGTTGAATGAATGAATTAACGAATGGATGAATGAAGTTATATTGAATGTCTCCAAACAAAAACTGCAAAAACAAATACAATCAGAGAACAGAGGATTGTCAGCCTTGTCCAGTATTTTATGATTAGATATTTGCGATTTAACTTTAAATGATACAGCTCTAAAGGGATCCTGCATGATTCTACAAATAAAGCAGGAATCAAGGAATGATATATGCTGCAGTAAAATAGTAAGACAGTGAGTGATGAACAAAATGCTTTATACTACAAACAAAACTTAAGTCTGTCTATAATGGTTCTCAACAACATCTGCTGTACAGTGTACATGATATTCACGCTTCACTCATTCTACGCTATCTTGGCCAAAATTTCCGCTCAACCACAAAATCTGAGTGATCGCAGACATAAGTCGCCCAGGCACACTGGAGCTCCCACGAACTCCCACGGATCCTAATGTGTCAATTGATCAACAAGGCAATTCAAGAGACTTGTAGAGGCATCGCCAGTTGTATCAGGTGTCTATATTAGCTGGAGGTGTCAGCAACCCCAAAACATGGTGTGGATCGGACAGCTGACAAAGGGCGAAACAGCCAGTGGGACCAAACATGGGCTTATAGTTCCTGTTGAACATCCTGCCATGCTGTCTGAATCTCAGGTGGGGAAAAAACTAATAACGCTCTGGTTAACAGCTTTCCTTAGTAATTCTCACATGATAAAAAGTAACTTTGAGAGGTAACGTAATTGTCTCGTGGTTATTCTCCATATTTAATTGAATAATATTTTCATTTAACCGTTCTGGTTCATTACAGGGTAGAATATGTTTAATTCATGCATTTATTCTGCCTCAATATGATCCTGTTCTTGTGAATATTCTTTTTGATTTTAGATCAAACAGTAGCACACACAGGTGGAATAAAAGTTTTAATGTACAATCCTCACACACACACACACATAAAAAATGGTGATCACAGAGAGCCCATTGAAGTGACGGCATATAATGATTAATATAAAGCAATATTAAACTTAATGATGATATATCCTGATATGATATGATACGATACAATAAGATACTATCGATAATAAACGTGTTCCCTGATTGACATTTTGAACTCCCTAAATATTCTCCTGGTCTTATGTACAGTATATAAACATGGATTATTCCATCCTGACTGAAGTGTTACCTCCCTATGAGATCAGATCAAATAGCGGGTGAACTTTGAAGTGAAGACACGTCTCATCAACGACTATTAAATCAGGATAACTCATAAAACCATGTACGAAGAGTAGCCTACCTTTTAAACTTCAACAATACTTTGTATCTAACAGGATGGAAACTGATAAATTAATACATCCATGATTCAAACAAGAGGAACTCAATTTCCCCATCCTGAGCGTTTGACAAGGTCAAGCAAACTTGTGTGAAAATATGCACCGATCAATTAACTGTCATTAAGGCAACTCTAAAAAAAATATATTTTATGACAGGCCACCAACAACATCTCATTAAACTGAGGCTGTACTTGATACTTGACTGGATTGATTGACTTTGCACAGTAATTAATAGCCAGGAAGTTCTTCCAACACTTAACCTGAAGTAGAAACTCCAAGGTGAAAGCGGAGCCTGAAAAAGCCTGAAAGCTTTGGAGACCACTGATAACAATACTTAATTATAAAAAATAAAAAAAAACGAGTAAGTGCTGCCATTTGCATCAAAATGTATGCTGTAATAAAGGAACAGTTCGTAAATATTTGGCTTCCTGCCCTGAGTCAGATTAAAAGATCAATATCAGTTTCAGTGCTATAGTACCAATATTTGATAAGTGCTGGACTGGACTGGAAACAGCTGCTTTATCTGTGCCTCATTTCAGGGACAGCACATTCGGTAGAGCGCTTTTTAACATCACTGACATCATAGATGACTAAAGAGTCCCATTTATGAGAACCAAAATGAAGTGAAATGAAGTCCAGAAATACGCATGTCCGTTAAGTGCCCCTTCTGGCCTGGTACTTCTTCAGAACTCCCCGATTTTCCACATCCGGATAGAAAATACAAAAATGTAGACAAAGAGCAGAGGAAGTTAAGTTAGCTCTACTCTTCCACACTCTGTGGGGTGAAGGCTACATCATGGTCAAAAGGCACGGACTGGTAAGTGTCTGGTCACAGTGTTTTTTCTATTTTTGCAGTAACGAAACAAGAACATCAAAACAAACCACAGAATTCTGAAACATGAGAAGCCTTGAATTTTAAGGCTCCATTGACTTCAGTAAACAAGAACACCTGCTTATTAGTTATTTCTAAGGTTTGGTTGTTAAATATTCAATTTTAGTTAACAAATGTGTTTCTTTACTGCCTTCAAATATGTGTGTCGTTTTTGTCAAGGTTGTTGCTCCAGGCCGTGCAAAGTAATAGAAACCAAACAAACTGATAGATACAGACACAAACATAAGCTCCTTGGTGCAGGTCGACACATGTTGATGCCATTTTCCTCCCTGATGAATCGTATTCTACGTGAAAAAACACACAAGACGAGAAAAGCAAATGTAAAAACTTTCATGAACTTTCTGTCGGCCTCATTTCTTTAGTATGTACTTTAGCGGTCATATGAGAAAATGGAAAGCTGCTGAGCATTAAGACTGTGGGTGGTGAGAATAAACAGTGTATTGAGCAGGATGGCACAACTGCAGCCCCAGCAGGCCCACACAGTCTACACAGACAGAATGGCACTCATGCAAAAAGACATTTATCTGTTAAACACACCCTCTGGATTATTTATCACTCTAGTACACGGCACCCATCTGCTGGAATTCCAATGTCCTCCCAGCTGCCTGTACCACTCAGGTAAATCAAAGTGACTGTTGCACTGAATGAGATATGTAAAGCCATTAGGGCAAATTGCAGGCAGCGACAGAACTCGCTGCTTCCCCACCCTGCGCAGAAAAACTGTGGGCGTCAAGTACCAAAGGAGACGCAGAAGCTTTCAGAAAGGATTGGACGCTGCTGAGGTCACCCGTCACATACGCAGCCCTGTGTTTAAGTGAGAATTCTCAGGAGACGCCTGACTAATGGCTCGGTGTTGACGCATATTCAAGTCTTATCTCTCTGTGACCTTTCAATATTAATACTGTATGTCATGGCTTGTTGGTGCA
The DNA here is from genome assembly GCA_900303265.1 of Brotula barbata. Lineage (NCBI taxonomy): Eukaryota > Metazoa > Chordata > Actinopteri > Ophidiiformes > Ophidiidae > Brotula > Brotula barbata. The sequence goes on along the minus strand of OMNV01025987.1, from coordinate 48,328 downwards.
TCATACATACTTAACGCCCTCATATGTCATGCTTATTTAAGATGCATTATGTATAGTTCTTCTGGTGTGGTGGAATCTTCATTTATTTTATGTGCGGCTTTACTTGTCCAGGTGCTCGTGTAAGAGGAGCCAGTAAGTAGCTGTGCAGTAAGAGGCTGTGTAGAAAGTGAGTCTCACTCCCCTGCAGCTTAAAAGGAATACCGGGAGCTGAGCTGCTCGCTCAGACTTTTAGTCTAGCAGTTGTGCGTTAGATCTCAGATTGGGGCCACTTCTTCTTTTTTCTTTTTAAATATTTTTTGGGGGCATTTATTATAACAGGTACTGTAGATAGACAGGCAGGGGCTCGGGTTGGAATGGAAACTGCTCCGCTGTGGTTTGTGGCATGGTGAGCCACCGAGGTACCCAGATTGGGGCCACTCCACTCCTCTCATACAATTAAGGGACACCCATTACACATTGTGAGGTGCACGGAAGACTCGGTCTATCCTAACCATTATTGATGTCCCGATATAATCACATTTGATTTGATGCAATACTTTTGTTTTATTTAATCACAACAAAAGAGGCAGGCAGTATCTGTACCAAATGTAGATTAATATCATAATAATGTCATATTAAATCTCAAATGGGAGATTAAATATCTGATAGCTACAAAGAAAGATATGTATGATCAACGTGATTATTAATAAAACACATATCTATGTATCTCTTTATGGCAATGGTATTTGCAAATGTATGTAACTTTTATTAATTTTGAAAATGAAACCAAAGCAAAGCAAACATTACTCTGTGCTCTAAAATCAGGAAAGATATTGAAGCTTGTCCGTATGAGATTTTTTGCGGTGCATTTTTTGATGTGTAGATTTTAGAGGTGCATAGAAATGTATAGAAAAATATAAGGTCATCTTCACAAGTTTGATCTTGAATGTATGAACAGTATATACAGCAATGGCCGTGAAGACTCTCAGTCATCCAGGTCATTAATAACCAGGAAGAGTTCAATGAAAGGTAACTGGACTTGATCCTTAAATACGTTGCCCCTCTTGTCCAAGGGGGAGGACCAGGTCCTTAACCTCTGTGGGGTTGTTACGGAGGTCATACTACTTGGTTCATTGGCCTTCCTGTGTTGTACCATGCGTTTGCAATTTTCATTTAAAAAATGTTTAACCGAAGCTGACAATGCAAAAATGACTGCGACAACTATACTTATTATGTTTTACTCTTTTTAATATTTTTAGTTTGGTTTCTGATGCCCGAATTGGCAGCTTTAAGTACATAAAATCTTGAAATTATGACAATGCAGAGCTTTAGACTGCCAGAAACAAAGTTATGGCTTCTGCTAGTCTCCCTCTGAGTAAAAGTATCATATATAAATTGAGTAAAATAATAAATTTGCAAATAAAATTACAAAAAGGCACGATGTAAAAATGGGATGGTTTTTCTCTGGGAGAGTTTCGTTTGATTGAGTTATTCCCGCCTCCCGTGGCAGCTTTTCCCAAGGTCTGACAGTCTTTTTCCTGAAACCTGAGTATTTACTAATTGTACTAATTGCATATTTTCTGATGTTTAACGGCTTACATAATGCATGGTGTGTCTCTCCGTTTTCACTCCCCACATACTTGAAGCAGGAGTCTGAATAATGAAACACATTTTTCTTTTCATGGAGACAGCCTACAGCATTAAATCTCAAATTGTATTTATGACTTTAACGGTTTGTGCATTTGCTGATTACTCCTAATTCCAATATTTAAAAAAATGCCTCGTAGGCAGGGACAGACAGAGCAAATACTGTTATTGCACAAATAAAGATGTTGAGTGGTAAAAGAGGGTAAAGACTGTGATGCAATTAACAAGCCAGCTGCTAAATAAAGAACAGTATTGTTACTAAGAGCACAAGAGTAATACAATATTTTCCTACGGAGAAGCTATATGATTGTGAGCGAGTCTTTCTGTCTATGAAAACGTATGAGTGGGCTGTGCATTGATTTTGAATGGTCCCATATTGACTCCTACATGGCAGAAGTTCTTTGCATTAAAGACTTTTCTGTCTGAATTTTGTCTTCTGCAGCTCTTTGACACCGGTAAAGTCGTCTCTGGGCGTTAAGGCGATTGCTTCTGGCCTCCGTGTGACTGCAGCTCTGCTTTCATCCTTTTATATCTGTGTTGAGTAATGCAGACTTTGCCTTGACAGACAGTGTGGCTCTGTCCTAGAAATGACCTCTCCTCTGGGAATTCTGTCCATCTCTACGGTGGTTGTCTGCCCCAGTAAGAACTTACAAATCCAGCCACATTAGTATTGTTGCTAAAGCAGCCTGAGTTGTGGCATTTTATTGTCTGACAGTGTGCAGACATTCACTCCGGCGGCAGCTTTTCACTGTCTTGCATGGCTCAAAGATCATATTCAGTTTGAATTTTAATATATACAGTGTATTTGTTTGTTGTTTCCCTAATGTTTGGCCCTATTTTTTCCCCCCTGTATTCATAAATGAGGCTAATTTATTGTAAATAGCAGCAAGTAGGTTGATGAGTAATTTGATCCATTCTGCTCGCCATTCACATCGTTAAAAACATGAATGATTCTCTTAAATCAGGCAGACATCAGTAAGAACCTATTTTAATCCCAATTTGGCAGTTGCTTGCTGATTCTTAGAGGGGCATATTAATTGCCGTGACAATCTACAATTGAGCAATCACGGTCAGTCAATCAGATAATTTTCCCACAAGTCTGAAGTCTTTGTGAGCTGTTGCGCAGTTTTGAGAATTCTCCTGAGCCAATCTGCCATGATCAGAGAGGGTCTTCATGCGGTGCTTAATAAATACAGATTATATATTCCACGTCCTCTAATTGTGTCAACTTCCAGCTGGTTAATTCTGCTTAATTCTTCAAACCCACCTGAGAATTTGATTAAATTAGCTGGTCTTAAGTTCTCTTAAATAATTGTGCCTTCTCGTGTTCATTAAAAGGGTAAATACACAGTGAAAACCATGACCTGCAACTTTATTTATTGTTATATTGTTCTATATATTCTATGCTTCTTTTATCATTATCTTTGTTGTTTTTGTTATTGTTGGTGTTTTGTTGTTATCAGCTCCTGGATGACTTCAATCAATCAATCTATCTATCTATCTATCTATCTATCTATCTATCTATCTATCTATCTATCTATCTACCGATCAATCAATCTATCATTACTATTTCAATACTAATTCTATATGATCTGTTCTCATTCATATCATAACTTATATTTTTGGATCAAACATTAACACCGGGCCTGTGAACAGGTGAAATTCAAGTGAACTGTGTGTAATTATTGATTTAAAAATCACACTTAATGATGATCAACAAACATGGGCCATGTGTGCGGTCTTCATGTTACATCTCGGTCCACTTTGTCAAATTAGACACACCTGTGTCCAGTTGTCACCTAAGCTGCAGCACCATGTGCCACAATGTCATGACCACACAAACACACGTACAAAAAACCTCCTCCAACCCATCCCACAGCTACTTAGTTGTATTGGTCTATTTTCTATTGTAGACGTTTGGTTTGGTTTAGTGTCAGTGTCAGTGTCTTCATCAGTGGGCATATTTTGTATTTTTTGTAAAATATCACCCAATCAGCTCATCCTTTCTGAACCCATGATGCCATGGAAATATAGTATCAGTATCTCTCAGACTTGTATTTGAGCACCGCTGGGCCATGCGTTTGATTGATTCATTTTATTCCTCTTTTTCTTGTTGAAAAATAGACCGACTACGCTCTTTGCATCTTCCCTCCATTCTGCTCCTCTACGTGCATTTTTTTCCCCTTTTCTGTGCAGTGAGCATAAAGTGAAGCCTCCGTTTGCTTTCTTGTGTCATGCAGTGTCTGCCTGGCTTTGTGATTCCTCATTGATTGTTTCACGTGTTTCATGAAACATTTTTCACCTCTCCAATTTGATCTTTCACACTGTTACCTATCCCAATGTGATTTTGAAGGTTGAGGTAAATGGAAATAAACAGGACGCATCAAAGTGGAACTGTTCCCATTACTGCTCTTTCTGGTTGATTGTTCTCCACTTGAAATACTGTGCACAGTGCTGAAACGTGCTGGGAGAGGCAAAGGTTTTCATGTTAGTAATTTCACTGTTGTGTCTGTGTGGCATTCCTTTGTGTTTTTCATGGCTACCTGTCACAACCACTTAGGCTGGGCCAAGTTGTGTGGTTGCTTTCTGAACCAGAGTGCCCTTCAGTCTGCTTGGCAAAGTCCTCCCTGGGAATAAAACCAAAACCAGAGGCCTCCACTCAATGAAACTCTTTCTTCTTCTGCTGTTCCTCAGAGATTTGCCACTGCAATCTCCCGAATATCAAAACAGAGTGGCACGATGACAAGCACAGATGCATTTTGTTTATTCTAGGTAATGAAAATAGTATTGAGGTGAGATCTTTTTAAGGTTCTGTCCATGCAGACAGGCACGTGACAGTTGTGAAAATGGTTAAAATGTACCTTTGAGTCATATGGAGGTATCAGTTCTGATCTAGAATAGAGCACTTCCACTTTTAGAGTCAGAATAAGGACTAATCCCCATACAAAACATGATAAACATGCACGAATATGAAATATCAATAACATCATCATTATTTATAAAGGCTCCAGACCAGGAAGAGATAACAAATTAAGTAAAAGTCAAGAATTTAAAAGTTTACTTTAGTATACCTTTAAGTGATTGTGCAGGTATCATTAACTGCAGATAGGGATGAGGGACTCGTGGCTCTACAGAGAGGAATCAACAGGCAAATCTAAGCATAATCAAGAGTGTGGGTAAAGTGAGGGGCTACGTAGAAGGACATTTGTGCAGCCTATAGAATCATTTGGCCACTTAGGAGGGAAAGGAGGAACATCGCCTACGCCATTGTTGGCAGTGGCTGGGAAACTCTGACTGAGCATGTCATCGAAACATGGAACCCTTTGAGGAACTCCTGAAACTGATGTGCATGCCTTTGAAGAGGCAGAATTCCTCAGATGAAGACTCTCCAGGGTCAGAGTCTATTTCCTCTCCAGAGGTCACTGAGGTTGCTGGAGAGCTCCTCAACAGCAAGGCGCCAGGAGTGGATGAGATCTGTCCTCAAATGCTGGAGGCCCGGGAAGTAGCCGGGGTGAATTAGTTCACACAACTTTGCAATGTTGTGTAGACGTGCTGGGGCCTCTTCTGCGAGACATTCGGTCCGTATACACGCAAAGCAAGAGCTGGGTGTGTATTCTCGATGTTAATTCAAGCCTGTTAAAAGTGACTTCACCAAGGTTGTGCCTTCTCTTCTGGTCATGGTTTTCACAGAGAGGACAGCAAGGTGTAGCCGTGGTCTGGAAAATGTCCAGTTTGGTGACCTTCAGTGCACAGCGTGGAGCTCAGCCCAGAAAAAGCAAGAGGAAGTTGCTGTGGAAAGGAACGTGTGGGAAGCTCTGTTGGCCCTGTTGTCACCACGATCCTGACCAGGTTTAAGCGGGTCAGAAAATAAAGAGATGGATGGATAGATGGGTAGAGTATGTGAGTACCCCAGCATTAATTTTCACATTAAGAAAATACTTCATTCTATATATACTGTATATTATATAATATATAATTATATAATATATAATATTATATTGTGACAAATTATAAACATGTATAACACAAGATTGCTTAGAGGATTACAATGTAAAAGAAAAGTACAATTGAAACAAGTGGTCCTATTTTACTGATCTACAGCACACGGTCTGCAGCGCTTCTATGCCCTGTGCTTTGGGGCTTGGCCAAGTCTATTTTGCTATTCAAGCAGCATGTAATCTCGGTACAAATTGAGGCACAGGGGACAAAGGAGTGGGAGTAGAGTCAATCAGAGCATCACCTGCCATTCCCTTTAAGAGCCGCGCATGCTTGAAAGGGGTTAATTGCTATTTACAAACTAGACCTGCCGTTTAAGGACAGTTGATGTACAAGAGGTGAAATGCTTGAGCAAATCACCTGCGGGAGAAGTCATGTATCTCAGAGGACAGTCCACAAATGTATACTCCCTCATTTTTATTTTAAATTTGTGTAATGTAAAGTCATACCCTCCACAATACGGCCGACCGAAGCTAGGTTGCTGCGAGAATACCAGCACAGACCCGTAAGCAGTACAAAGATGACAGGAGATGGAGAGAAGGGGAGGAGGACAACCGGCACCAAGTTCAGAGGACCTGACCTCAGAGGACATCACTGCCTCCTTTCATTTGTTGTTGTGCAATAGCTAACCATGCAATAAACACGCGCTACACCCACACCATGCCTTCTCATGCTCGTTTTGTTCATTGATTGCCAAATTGACAAAGACTAAGACATTTTCTGTATATCTTAGTTGTAGTTTTTGTACACAAATACAGAATTCAGTTTTTTACAGATGTTTTCTTTTTTAATAGATGTTTCATCCAGGGCCTGAAGTCCAATTTTTATTTTGTTTCCATTTTTTTTTCCACACCTACTGAATTAGGCTGTCAAAATTAAATGTGATAATTCACATCCCTGTATCTAACAAGCAGAGTGCACTTGCATTGTGAACGGACATAATGTGAGCTGCATCTGAGTACTGCGCTCTTTGAATAGCAGAAAAAGACGGCGCAATAACAGACCAGCACTTAGACGCGGTTTCGGTCGGTCTAAAGTGCAAGCACATTCTGCTACCCCACGATAGCAATTTGGCAACCTTTTACATGGCCATTTCTTATTTTGAGACCATCGAACCCATGGGCGCACAGGTGTATTTGCTAGCTACACAACATGTGCTCTGGGCGAGAAAATGACGACTCCCTGGGGTGTACCACAGCAATGACAGTTTGCGCCCTCTTGTGACGGGTCTCGGATACGGGATTAGGAGTTTCTTTAATGAACGTGGTGCCGCCGGCAGGCTATGGGAACTAAATGTGAGTGGAAGATAGAGAGGAAGGGGTGAATCCACACTGTGGCTCATTCTCAGCGCTGCAGCGTCTCTGACTGGCTAATGAGGCCTTATTAATTCAGATCAGGATGAATGATTACCTCATCAATCCCATTCTCCAGAGAGCTTCCGCTCCCTCTGTACTCTGCCAAGTACATTTACAGCACAGTAATCCAGAGTACATCTCGCTCTGAGACTCTTTAAGATTCTGAGTAGGAGCAGTGCTGAATGATACAAGCCAGGACAGAGCTTTAATGTGAACAAGTCATACATGTTTCTGTGGGATTTCCTTAATTGCTAAGAATTGTTTTAAGTCTCAACAAATGGCTGGTATCTAAGTTATCTATTCTCTTTTTGGAGAGGCTGCACTCCCACAAGCAGCAGCAGATCTCTGACTGCAAACACAGAACACCCCCTTCCTCCCTCCTCATCTATGTGCAGAAACTAGTTGCCTAGCAATGAAGTCTCTGATTTTATGGTCCGTGAGACTTACATACACATGAAAAGAAAAAACCCCATCAGGATTAGATTTAGACTCCTGTAACAGCCAGTTTCCTCCTCTTGTTGCTGCATGCATGTGGATGACATCAGGTCATTGGTTTTTGAAAAAGAGAAATGATAAACAGTGCTGGATCACCAAAATGGAAGATTTATGACCAGTGAGTGATGCAGCTCCACCAATGTTACTGTACTCGCCATATCGATGAAGTTCACTACAACAAGCTTTGCTTTTGCAAATGTCATTTCAAAGAATTTTATAATGCATGGAGAGGCAGAATTCAATACTTAATGCAAACAATAAAATAACTAGGAATTACTATTATTTGTTCAATCACTGTTGTGTCTGGACCCTGGAATGACCAGAAGGGAAGCACAGTCCCCTCTCCAGGGTGGAGAGAGGACTGTGCTTCGGTTTTGGAGCGAAGCCCGCTCAAGCTCTAAAACTCTGAGCACAGCAATCACACTCAGGTGCAGACCAAAACAATCACACTGTGAGAGGTTTTAGGAGCCCAGTTCACACAAACTGTGGAGTGGTGTGTTTGTGTGGTGAATATGAGCTGAATTCATGCTAAACAAACTACAGAGTGATCCCATTAATCTAAATGCATTGTTCTGAAAGCCTATCTAGTGCCAAGGGGCTGCCAGTGCCAGCTAGAAGCCTCATATGCATTACATCTGCTACATTCTGTGTAACAATATTTGTCTTTGTTAAACACGTGAATACATAGATAAGATGAACGGTGTGAAACTGTCGTAACCTGGCTTCGCTTCAACATCTGCACATGAGCATGTTGAGGGCTAGCATGTGCTCCAGTCTCCTGTTGAGTTATCTAAAGGCGAAGATGTGATGATGTGTTGTTTCAAGCGCACGCAATCAAAACCAATGCAGCCTCAGCTTCAAGAGTTTGTTTTAAAAACGGACCAAATGATGCGTACCACTCACCACCTCCGAATTGTCTCTCCAAATTCTGCCTGTTATTTAGATATTCCAGCGTGGTATGTTACAGATCCCAATCATCTGTGTCATGTCTTTATTCTCAGTGTGTGTTGTCCTCCCCACTCACAGCCCCTCCTTTCCTGCTCCCTCTCCCTCTCTGCTCTTCTCTCCCACTCTGCCTGTGTGTCTGTGTTCTTTATCAGTTTGTCTCCGTGTTCATCTCTGTGTTTTTCTCTGTAGTGTTTGGTTTGCTTACCTGTGCTTGAATTCCTGTTTGTTACCTGCCTGGCAGTCGGTCTGTACCTCTGTTTGACAGAATGGATTTGTGGTTTAAGACCACTTTTTCTATCCATCTGGATTCAACTGGCGTGGTTTATTCATTTGAAAGAAACCAATTTTTATATTCATATCACACATGTAGTGACGGTTCAAAAGTATGCAGTTTATTCGTGAAATTTACACATGATCAAAGAGTAGGGCGATTGAGCGAGTTACCACGACACTGTAGAAATTTTAAGCAGTTGTATAATCGAGGCACAGAAACAGTAACTTGATGCAAACAGCAAAAATGTACAAGAGGTTCAAATGTACAAAAGCTGCAAATAAAATGTAAGATCCCAGAGGGCAAAATACCACTGCAAACATTGAGAATCACAAATTGCATACACATGCACACGGGGAAGGGCAGCCAGAATAACACCACAACCAACGTTATGCTTCGAGCAAACAGGGGATCTCTAAATTTATATGGCACCTATGACTCCCCCATTTTTCAAGTGCTGCTTCAGTATTGCACAAAGCCCATTAACAGGGGCACCGTGCACTATAAAAACAAATTCCACAAAAACAAGGAAGAAAACAATTCTAAAAAACGAAAGACAACAGGCCCATTACCCTAACAACACAGACTCTTCGTCTTGGGGGATGCTAAACTCCAAGGAGCTCTCCTAAATCCAGGACATCACAGCGTCTACCTGAGGCCGATATGCAGACAGGACGTTCTCTTCCCTCAAGTGGGCCACCAGGGCCATGTCTCCCACATAGTTAAAAAGTGTGATGTCTTTACCAGTGAAAGTTATATTGATATTGTATAGGGGGAATAGTATGGGGGATAGGACACAGCCCTGGGGAACTCCACTATGTCATGTTTAAGACGATCCTTTAGCCGGTGGATTAGTGTCGGGTTGACCTGTATTTCTAGAGGGCAGTTGCAGAGGGTGTGTGTGTCTACTTGTTATAAGGCAAACAAGTAAGGACAATATTGCTGCCACAAACATGGAGACAGAACTGTTTTCCAGCAAAAGTCTTTTATTGTTTCCAAGACAGAAGTTGAACAGATTTATCAGGGTTTGGAGGAACAGGCAGAGTTCCTCGTGGCAGTCTAAGGAGCAGGTTGGCTGGTTATGCTGAGTGGAAGAGGGGCTTTCCAGGTGGAGTGTGGTTAGTAGGTTTCCCAGTCAGCTTGCCTTGGCACAGGATGAGAGCTGAATGGCGTAGACAGGTTGCAAGAAGCGAGAGAGCTGCACGACGAGACAGGAGTTTGTTTAACAATTTCAAATAATCGAGCTTGCAGAAAGACTACAGAGGCCTGTGGGATTCACGTTTTTATCAATGACAAATGGGCCGAGGCACCAGGGAGCTAGTTTACAATCTTAAGGGGGATGTTTTTGGATGATAACCAGACTGACTGACCTGTTCTATAGGAATGAGCAAAGATCCGATTCGATGTTGGATGGGAGGTGTTCTTTCCAGGCCTTGTGACAATGGCAGAGATGGTGTTGAACAGAGGGAACTGCCAGCACCTGGGACAAAGAGATGGCCAGTGGGGCGGCCTTTGGGGTCTGATTGGCTCTGTTGGGCCTCCCAAATAAGAGATTCTATTTCCCAGGACACTGCAACAACTATGCAACTGGATGGGAGAATGAGCACGGACTCCAACCGTATTATCCAGGTATTTAGTCTGACTTTGAGAAAATCAGTTAAGTAAGTTTTCAGTTGGACAAACATGGTTCCATGTATTTTAAAAGTCCAATTTAAGCCAGACTGAAGCAATAAATCAATTTTTTTCAAATTAAACCCATTCATTTAAACCCACTGACTTATATTCTTTTAGCTATCAGACAAACTGAAGGGGCTGACAAGAGCAACTTAAAGACAGACATAACAAAGCTTTATCTCCAGTGGCAATATTTTGTTTTTATTCCATTTCTTGTTGGGATAAGATGATGCCAAAGGCCCACATCAGCTTGTCATGGCACTGTTTCCCTCTTCTTCACTTGTTAACAACATAACAACTGAAATTGTGATTCACGGATGGGCAGATTTTAGGGCTGCAGTCCATCTGCTCAGAGTGCTTGAACAGAAACGCAACGACCATCTTTAATTGCACCATTCGAAAGAAAAAGGAAACAAGTTTAGCCATCAGTGAGAAAACAGAGGTAAAACAGGCAAGAAAGACTTTGGAATGGAGCTTGGCCTAGACAACAGAGGCACAATTTGACTTCAATTGGGCTCAGGTCCTCCTCAAACCAAAGACTAAAAATTCTACAATCGGTCATAGTTTTATAGTTATCTTATTTACCTGTAATTTAATGAAGAAAACAATTTTTGTCATTATTAACTGACATTAAAGCTCATTTGTTTAGGATTCAAAACTCATATTTTAGAACTTGGGCCTGTAAGTGTTCACTCATGAGTTACCTGTCTTTACGGAGGACTTGACATCCGCCTTCGGATTGCCAAATCTAATCCTAACAACTGATGAGCTCATTTGCAAAAACAGATAATCTCCAATTCACACAAAGTGTGCAACTGATGTAATAACCGGTGAAATTAGATCCATTATTCTTTAGCGCTGGTGAAACCGACTGCCAGTCTGGAATAACCGTTTATTTTTTTACGCTGGTGAAGCCAGCATAAAAGTGTGACGGAGTGCAAGCAATAATGTTGGAATAACCCAAGATATGGACAGCAGATGGAATGAAATTGCAGGTGACAGATTGCCAGGTCAAGTGTCTCTGCAGTGACATGTCCAGACGAAACTCGGTAAACCCTTAATGATTGTATGTACCTTGGCCAAGGGCAATGGCAGGAGTTATTAGCCTAACACGCATCTTTTTGTGGATGGGGGAAACCAAAGCACCTGGAGGGAACCCACGCAGATATGGGGTGAACACGCAAACTCCACACAGAAAGGTACGGTGGTGGATCTCGGCTGACCACGAAGCTACTGTACTGCCCGAACAGCTGAAGTTTATTATAATTTATCTATTGCTCATGTTAATTCCCATCCCTGGACCAATGATGGGAAGTAGTGCAACCAGCAAAAGGTGTGAAGATCCTCCTCTGACTGTTTGCAGTATAACTAACCCGATGGTTAATCGCATCCCAGAAATGTAGTTGACAGGTCCACGTCCCACTCATACTTTTTGGATTAAACCCTGCCAGAAGTCATGGTAGCTATCCTAGACCCAAGACCAGAACTAGGGTAGTAATCAGAGGTGTCCCAAACCTGTACCAGGTATCAATTTGGAAGCCGTTATAAATTACAAATGATCAGAACACAAACAAACAAAACAAAACAACATATAATGATAATGTATCTAAAAAACAAACAGGTTCCTAATTAAGCCAAATTATACAAATACTAAGAGTCCTGCATCAAGCATACCTGTGTAAATTTGACGCATAGGCCAGAATGCTGGAGTAGAAGCTCCCTGTGTTTGTGTTACTCACAACAATGCAGAAGTCCTGCAGGCAGAGGCTCCCCGACGCTTTTGTGGCTCCTCCTTTTATATCCCAAACCAGATATTTTAAATACCACCATCTGCTCGCACAGACTTTTCAGAACAAAAGCCATTTGTGATCTGGACAATTGACAATAAGGCGAACGGTCACCCACAGATCTCTAAACAGGGGTCTACGATGGCACTTTGGAGTTGAGATAATTTTCAAAACAACTGAGATCCTCTCTACCCGACACTCTGGGGCTCCACTAGAGGAGAGAAAAATTACCACCACTGCTCTGTTTAACTATTATGATAATAATTACAGTTTCCAAGACCATGTGTCAGCCATTTGTGCTCTGCTGTAAAGAGGCCAGAGCTGCCATAGAGTCACAGCCAACTTTACTACACTTAGAATAACATTCAATAAACTTGCTTCTTCCACTCATAACACCAAAAAGAGGCCAGTGTAGTAGGAATGCATCTGTATATGTATTCGTCCTGGATGGTCCAGGATGAAAATAGTCAAGATGGCCGCGTGATATATCAATATACTCTACGTATCACAGCCTGTTGTAGGGGGATGTAGTGACTGTACCCTGAACAAATTGTTTTTTAGCCACTCTTCACACAGGAGAAACAATGTTTATTCAGTGGCTCCTTAGGTTCGAGTCTTTCTGGTAAGATTGGTGCAAGATGCACACATTTCCTTAGGTCAACCAATGAGAAACACAAGCATGTTTATCGCATGATCACAATCAATAGAATTTACATCCTCCGCCCCCAAAAATAATCCATCTGTTGACTGTTAATTACAGCTTTTAAGTACCTTATTATCAACATTTCTGCTCTTAATCCCTTTTGCACTGGTGGTGCTGATTATCAATGTTGCCTCACACACAAATGGTCAAACAGCCACATGACATCACTTCTCTCTGTATGACGTTTTCAAATTATTTAGGATGAGTCAGTCAATGACTATCAAAATGAATATCAACAGAGCTGCCTTTTAATTGAAGCCAGGTTTCTGACTACTGTATTTTATCCTTGTAAACATCAAATCATCATAGACAGGATATGGTAAATTTGTGTATAAAAAGAGGCCTTATCTCCCGAACAGATGACAGCGGGTGTTGTCAGCTAGTGACATTTAATAGCTCCGGTATTGATACTGTATGGTATTGATGATCTGTTTATAAAAATGTACTTTAGATGACACATAATAGAAAAGAACGTGAGAGCTCCTACTTTGAGAAACAAGCCATTTTTGATGGATTTCATCCTTACACATGTTGTGTGTGGGTGCATGTACAGTATCATCTTCCCTCTCTGTGAGGACCAAAATATCTCCAACTAATATCTAAAATTAATGCTAGGAGTCGGTTCTCCAAAAATGCCTTATATTTTTAAACATATTCATTCATCATTATCTTTAAGTCTGGCTTTTCAATTTAGAGTTTAAGAAACTGCAAAGCATCGAGAAACCCCAAATTTCCAGATATCTGGATGTATAGACTGGACAATTGGAAGAACACAAAGACTGTTACAGTTTGAGAGCCAAAATATACAATTAAGTAGTATTTCCAACTGTTTCCGATGTAGGAGTTAGGGTCCACTGCTGAGTAAAAGTAGTCGTAACAAAATGCAAATGTCTTCGTGTTCACTTTAGGGTCTTCGCAAATATCAGAATACAGTGTTAATGGTGTCTTATGTAAGCGGTGCTGTGTGTTTAAGAGATAATGTCATTTCATGTGAGAGTGAGCCAGTGTGCACAAGGCCTTCACACATCTTCACACTGCAGTAGATCCTAAAGTGAAGAAGGGATCTAAATTCCCCTCGGCCCAAAGGCTCGGGGTGAATTGATGCACAGAGCCAGCAGCCCGTGTAAAATTGACCATGAAAGTCGTTCAATTTAGATCAAAGTCAATACTGCCCTCCTCGCCTGCTCAATAGCTTCAGTGCATTTAGAGGTTGCATCGAGGCTTCGAGGCTTTTCTCCACCCTGCTTCATCGGTTGACCACACACCAAGACCAGGACGCTGCTTCACAATGAAACCGTACGAGGCGACGATAGATAGATGGTTAGAGCGACGTCCAAATAGACACGTACACGCATTATGGTGATGTATATTCAAAAACACAAACATTAATCCGGTCCAATCCATGTTACTTGACTGTGTAATTTTCCACGCAACTGATGCAGATGAGCTGCGTTCGATCCAAGGAGCAACATGTACTCCACCTGTTTTATCAAGATGACAAGAACACAGAGAGGATTTACACACAGTTTACGGATGTTTGCTTCTTATCAAACAATATTTGGTCCTCATTCAGAAAGGTTGGAACTGAAACTCCTCAAACTGGAAAAATATCAGCCAGCAAATGATTGAAGGGTTTTATTTCCTTCTCCAGCGAGTATAAACAATACAAGGAAAATCGCTGAAATTCATAAACTTCATTTCAATGCATCTTTTTTGCATCGGTTGCAATGAAAATATGAAGCAATGAGACAATCTCTGGTAACATTAGAAATCGTAGGCAATCAGGGTTTCCATACAACTGTGTCTAAAAAAATAAAATGAAAAAAACAAGCTTAGGATTAGTGTTAGCCTAATCTTTGTCTTTGATTTTTTTTAAGCCAATAATGCCGTTGCTTGGCTTTATCAATGCAGAACGAGGAAAGTGAGCGGGCATTCAGAGCCTTCGCCCAGGCTCTGTCTGAGCATCCACATTATTATTATTATTATTATTATTAGTGTTGATACTGTTAGCTGTTGTAGCAATAACAGTCACAGAGGCTCCACCATAGTGTCGGTTTACCAAAATGTCACTGAATAATATGATAGTAAGTTGGAAACTGTGTTATTTTATTTTATTTTATTATTTATTTTTTATTTTTTTACCTGTTCAGTAGTTCAGTAGTTATATAATACTGGCCAAGCTGTTCAACAGTCAGACAGAGCAACACAGAGGTTGGTGTTAGATAACTGAAACCTCATGTTTATCGGGAGACTTCACTGACATGACACCGAGAAGGTTAGGTGTTTTGTTTTTTTTTTGCTCTGTCTATCAGCGTATTTGCCGAATATCTCAAAAAGTTAGCAGTGGATTCCAGTGAAACTTGGTGGAATGATGTAGACCTTGGTGAGCACATTCTCTTTTTGTTTGTGCAGATCTGAATCAAAAAGCTCTAATCACAGTGGAAAAAAGGTGCTTAAGACACAGAAATGCTTGCTTTCACTAAAAAAAAAACGGAATCATATTGGAAGCATCTCTGACCGTACTGAAAACAGGACAAAAAATGCCGCTGTGAATTTTCATAAAGGCTGTAAAGTGTAAAGCAATCGTGCTCATGCACTGCTAGCTGCAGTAGCAGTGTTCAGTGCAGCATTTAGATTTCCACAAAGAAGATTTGAAAAGTCGTGAGCTTCTAATGTTGGGAAGACGCATATAAAGCGGCGACAAAAGCATGTCAAAAAGTGATATATTTTCTTAAAACGTTTCTGTTACCACTGTCAGTCGTGATTCACAAGCATTTTAGTTTAGAAAAAGAGTGCACACAGGATGTCATGTCAAGCTCCTTCTTTCCTTGATTGATGACTCCCACAAAAATGTAAATAGTAACCACAAAATAGCTACAAATACAAAATAGATGCATGCGTAATCCACAGGAATTCTCTTGTTTTTGACCACTAAAAAATAAAGATCCTGTATACTGACATGAACACACTCTGCCTGGACTACATTGAAATAGTTTTCTTTACGTAAGTTTGGGATATTTTGGTGCGGCCTGTGTCTGTGTATATATGTGCTGTATATTTATATATACTGTGCAAAAGTCTTAGGCCATCATTAGATTTGTTGTTTTAGCAGCACTATCTATCTCTTTATTAGAATACAACCAGAAAATACAGGACATTTGTATGCTGTATTAAAAATCTGAAAAGAACAGCATCTACAGGCTAAAGCGTCTAAAGGATTTAGTGTGACCTCCCTTTACACTTGATCAATAGCAGGAATCAGGCTCTCTTCAAGCTAAATGGAATGGAACCCTAATTACTGTCATTGCTAAGACCTGTATTTGTCCTACTTTCATCACTATTTCACTGCTGGGAAAAAAAGGTCCATTACACCAGGTTTAATAGTGGTGGACCAAGACTTTTGCACAGTGCTGCACATACTGTTTATCTACACACATACACAGAACAATACAAAAAAAATAATGATCATTATTATTAGAGTTCAGAAAAATGTTTGTGTGCAGATGTTTGTGTAGATGAGAAAAAAAGTTTAAATCATAAGGAAAAAAATGGTGTTAAGCTGTTAAAATACATGTAGGAGTTTTATTTAGATGTTATATCATCTCTGAAAACAGAAATGGCGCGCTCAGCCCCGCATGTGTGGCTAACTAGGCGTCATGTGAGTGTATGAAAAATGCTGTATTTAAAGCCCAGGGTTGTCTTTCTAATCTCTGTCTTCAACTGGAATCTCTCCTACAGTTAAACATCCTTCAATGTCATAAAAATCACTAATGAGAATTTGCATCACACATGTAAACACCTGACTTTAGAGTAATTGTTAGAAGCTGAAGTATCATCTCTCCCATTTTAAAAAATATATATTCCATTGTAACTGTATTTTGTTGGAATGATTTAATGCAATAAGCTCCATTTTTTGTTTCAGAATCTGAAATCCAATGAATGGAAAGAACACGGAGTATATCATGTGTGATTCAAAACCACAACAGAGCCTTGATGTTTGTTTGATTTGTTTGTTTTTCATCCACTTCTATGAGTTGATGTCAGCAGAAAAGCTTTCACTCGATCCCTGTGGGCAAGGGGCTTCATGTTTACTGCACTGATTCATGCTGAGCCCAGTCGCACCCACTGGTTGAAAGGGCGATGCTTTCAAAAATGACTCTAACTTTGAGGATTCGCACACAAAATACACACATTGACGCTCGTAAGACCTGGAGGAACTTTAGTGTGAAAACAATAAATCCCTGCTGCACTCGGAGTTTACAGGACAAGAGTTTGTAAGACAAGTGTTTTTACTTTTTGCAAGTGTGACATGTTCACAAAAAAAAGTATTGCAGAATTGTCACTTAAAATGTGCAGATTGAAAGCACAGGCTGTCCTGAAAAATAAAACAAACAAAAAGCGAGATATTGTGTTTGATGCTGAGCGACGGAATGAGTTCAGTATAACCAGATTCACCCAGGTTGAGCACGAGTGCTAGTGACAATGGCATACCTCAAAGGCTCTAATTTGAATTCAGCTCGCAAATGAGCCCAAATGCACAAACTCTTCCCTGATCACGTGCACTCATTTTGGTGGAGGCTTTTCCAGTTTTTCCACAAAAAACATTTGTGAAGCTCCTGATGGTATTTTTCTCTGTGCTTGGAATAAACTTGTTTCTTTTCATCACCTGCTCATCCAGCATTTCATTTGTTTCCATTGTCCAGAACATTAAACAGGAGGCTAGATTGATTAATGGCATTTCATTTTTCCCGGAATGCAGTGTTAGAAACCCCAGAGTGCTCTGATATATGTCCTCTAATTAGAGCGAGCCATCTAATGAGCCTCATTTGGGCTCGGAAAACTAATAAAGGAAATCTAACGCAGAGGTGAGGCCCTGC
Organism: Brotula barbata; assembly: GCA_900303265.1. Classification (NCBI taxonomy): domain Eukaryota; kingdom Metazoa; phylum Chordata; class Actinopteri; order Ophidiiformes; family Ophidiidae; genus Brotula; species Brotula barbata. The sequence continues at coordinate 30,596 of OMNV01025987.1, read as the reverse complement.
GGCAATTAGACAAGTTACCAGACAAGCACTATTTTGAGTGTTTCTGGGGGAGCTTCAACATCAGAAAAACATTGTTAGGCATGTTCATTACCTGAGATGAATTTGTTTGTTACAGTCCTCAATTGATCAAGATTGATCGGGACAAAGACGCTTTTGCCAGCTGACGAAAGTCAATAAACGGAATATGATAAAACGCTGAGAAGAAAAAACATCGCTCATTTTCAGATTGCGATGTAAAGAATCCACATTTGCTAGTCCAGACAGATCAGGCAGTATCAGACAGATATGTCAATGCATCTCTACTATGACATATGAAAACATAAAACATAATTGAACCCACACTGAAAAAATTGCTGAATTACAGCATCTTAAAATGTACAGGAGGAGAAAGGCGAGAGGTGATGTAAGCGGAGAGAAAATGAAAAGAGAATGAAAAATATAAAGTCTGAATATCAAACTATACACCTTTCACATACTCATAAGGTGGACATGTATTCAAACATACTTTCATATTTTGATTATTTAACTGTATTTAACTATAATACATAATTACCAAAAATAATGACCAAATTATGATTACCAAGAAAAATAACACATAAACTGTGACCAAAACATATCATACAGTGTGCTGCACATGTTTAAATTTTACACATATTTTAAAAGCAATCATCCATCATAAATGTTTGAGCATTTATCAAGGTTCTGTTCTGCTACAGTTGAGTTTCAGCAGGACCGTACAATATGGTTTGCTCCTTATTGGACCACCTCACTAATTGAATGATCTCATATTTAATGATTTCATATATTCGCCACTGTATATTAATATTACAGCACACACAGCTGTGCCCCAGAAGGCCACGCATGCACCAATCCACATGTGCTCCATGTCTAAACAGTTCATTGGAAAACTGTTGGCTTGTGATATGATTCCACCATCTTAACAGTAATGGCAGCTTTTCCATGCATATCTAATAAATCTACAATTTCCTCATCTCCCCATTGACCTGCTCCTCACTGTTGTAGCTCTTTATTTTGACCAGGCTGCAAGGTGCTGTATGGCGACAACGGCGATATCCAAATTGTATGAATCCTGATCTAAGCATTCCCACAGCTGTCACATAGCGAGAAATCAAATATGATCAGATCAAGGACCATATTTACGAGCGCCATTCACACACACCCACACACACCACTGGAATCATGTGCATATCACCAAAAAACACGCGCACACACAGATCCTGCATTCACACGTGTATAAGCTTTCACATATATATATATATATATATATATATATAATCGCATAATGACACATCTCAGAACTCTCAGGTTTTTGTTCAGCGTTCACACAGAGAGCACAGAAATCACAGTCTTTGGCCATTCAGAATGTGAGAATGTGCAGCGCGCATAACTAAACATACATGATGACTTAAATTGTACTGTCTACCTACCTTACTTCCATAGGTGTCATTGATTACTCTCAGCACAGATGCTTGTCAGCGTACATGGAAAGTCATTTCAGTAAACTACTTGATAGTTCACAGAGTGCTGAATAGTAGAGTTCTCCTTTTTAACAAATATTACAAAAGTGTGTTGCTATTATCAAAGCGGAGTAAGAGCTTTGGGGAAAATTAATGTGAAGTATCTGTCTGGAGCACACAAACTCAAAACCCTCCATTTAGTAATTACAGAGAGATGATGATGTTTAATAATAGCAGAGAGTTTAAAATGACTGTAGGCAAGCTGAATTACTTACTAGATGCACTTTTCCGTACAACTTTCCATAGAAAAGGTCAGGGATGTATTATGATGTCGATTTTGATGTCCAAAAGTTTTTCCGTAAGTTTAATACAGTGTGAGAGTCATTTTGTGTATATTGACCACATAACACCTCCATTTTAATGGTGTTGCGTGGTTGAATTTCCATAAGCTCTCTACCCAAATGTCAAATAATGTGTAAAGGTGTTAACGCTTTTAAATCGGCTGGAAGGTTACAGGTTTCGGAAGAAAAAACTAGACCCAAAAATTCAACAATCCCCCGAATCTGATGAAATATTGGTGGCTGTAGCCCATCAGCACAAACAACGATGTCCGTAGGAACACACAGGTTGCCATGGGTGCGACACAACTGATCGTGTCGAGGATGGGAAGCTTGCAGAGGGATTTCTGCACCGACGACTCCTACACAGGTGGCATCCAGATACAGATGTATGTTCATTCACAGAGTAAGTGTACATTATCCAGGTAAGGCTTCCAGATACTGAGATTCCATTACGATTCAGACCGTAAAAAGGGCTACAGAGGAAGTAACCTGCTCACAGGGTTGTGAACAAACTGACACATGTCCTCCAACCCACACCAAGGAATTGTCAGAAAGTGGAATGAAGGAAGAGTGTGGCCGGTGTGACTGTAATACCCTGAGGGATTACTCTCGCAGCAGTGGCAAGTGTGATGAGTCTGTAGTGTAGAAACGAAGAGGAGGTCTGAGCTATTGGGAAGTCTGACGTTAAAGCATCCCAAACTGATTACTTGTGGGTTCAGCCTCGCTGCTCAGCCTATGGAAGCGAGGGACAACATAATCCTCTCAGTGCTGAATGACTCAGTACGTACTCCTAAATGTGTTTTAGTCATAAAAATAATGGATACAATGTACAGTCTTCTGTGGTGTTGAGTTTCTTTTGCTCCAGGGCACAATACACCGAAGAAATGCTGACTGCTTCCAGCACCATTTTGTTTCGTTGATCCTCAGAGCAATCATAGTACTTCCATAATTTCTCCACAGCTGTTACGGGTGGTGCAAAAAGATAGTTTTGCTGGCAGTTTATGGGATGTGAAGCTCAGATAGTCAGCTAAAGCATAAGAGAGTCAATGTGACACAGAAATCTCATATAGCAAGGAAAACAGGCGAGCGTGAAATGACCTTTTCACCTTTTTACTGTGCTTCAAAAGACTCAAAAGACGTTTTTTGTGTGGGCTACTACCCAGTTCATTATGGTCTTGTGGTACAAAGTACACCGTTATTAGTTAAGTGGAAAAACAAGACTCTTGTTGTACATATCAAAGAAAAATACCCCTGCATCGGTGCATTTAAGGTTGGACAAGATTTTGTAACTGTGATTAAGGACGGACTCATAAAGTGTGTGTTGTTCTGAATATATTGTCCATGATGTGTTGTGTAATATGATGTGGACGTTGAGGAAATGCTCATGGGGATGACTCGCTCTGATTAAGAAGTTTACATGTCTGAAAAACTCAATGTACTGTCACATCATACAAAGTAACATTTGGTTAAAAAAATTTATTTATTGAGCTAATCACAGTACAATTGAAGTAAATGTAAATGTACTAACTGTTCTATAATTCCTACAAACAGACTAAAAGTTGGACGATTCCTACATTCAAATCACAGTAAGTATTGCATGTGTATTTTTTTGTAAACCTTGAAAAGTCATCAGGATACAAGAAGGTTAAGATACAAGTTGAGCATCATAATGTTACAAGCTTAACCTGACTAGACCATTGACCAACAAGTAGACCAATGGGACAGACGTTAGGATGAAAAACTCAACAAATGGAGCAATAACATCAAGGGCCGCATGCTTACCAGGCAAGATCTGCAAAACCTCATGTGGCCTGAACATCCAACAGACCAAGATGAAATGTCTGGGAAAGGTGCAGGGAGCACAACCTCCTGGGGTTTCACCTGGTGAGGTGGGCTAGGAGCTATGCCTGCAGCAACCCTAAAGTACAGAAAGTCTTCCAGCGCCCATAGTTCTAGCCTTAGGCAGGGCATGTGAACATCATAAGGTGAGATAGCCTCTGGGCTGCAAAGAGGATCTGTGGCTGGAGCTTGACAAAGCCTTGCTGCAACAGCGAGGCAAGGTGCAGACACACACCTCCAGACCGTTGTTGATTACCCAAGAGCTGCCACTAAGTTTGATGACAGGGAACCCATTTGGAATTAGATGCAGGTGGCTGCCAGAATACTTTGAGCAAAATCAGCTCCTAGTCCTTTCAGCGTCTTTCAGGGGCATTAAGAGGTGTCCAAGACTACTGATTTGTCACTAGAAGATCTTGACGCAGAAGCAAGATGGCTTAACAATGGTTTTGCACTGAGGTGCTTTGGATCTCTAAGTAGGAAAACTCTGAAGCCATGAAGCAATTTCTCATTGTTCCGTGCAGAAAGGTCAGGTCCCAATTGTGCTTGGCTACATGAAACACAGAGAAATGGTTGCCCAGCTCAGGGAGACTCAGAAAGTCAGGGGAGGTGTGATGGTGCTTTGGTTTGACCTAGCCAATGCAATCCTTCATCAGCTGGTGAAAGAAGCTCTTGATTTGTCCCGTCTTCCAGGCAGAACCAAGAGACCTCAACCAAGGACGTCTTCACTGACTGTACTCCCTCGGTCACCGTCTTTGCCCTGTCCATGACCACGCTATCAAAGGGTACAGAAATGAAGTGCAGGGGTGCCTTGAGTTTATGGTGGCTTGCACAAGAGAAACAATGCAAAAAATGGAACTCCAGAGACCTGAGTATCACAAGCTAGCATTGGGGTCTGAAGAGGGAGGATGTGGAGGACACAAGTGGCAGTGAAGCAGGTGGTATTTTACTTGTGCTACATGGATTTGGTTGGGAGCAGTGGCCATTGGAAGAGCCAGATTGGCAAGTGGAGTGCCAGCATGTGTGTGCTGCCCACAGCTCCTCATAGTTCGGATGGATTAAATGCTGAGAATTAATTTCCCTACGGGGATCAATAAAGTACCTCTCCTCTTCTTCTTCTTACCTGGGAAGACCAGATGAATGCGGCTCGGGATAGGAAATGAGCCAAACGGATGGGAGGCAGTGCCAACCAATTGATGTGGGCCACAGAGGCTGTATGGGACAGACCGCCATCAGAGCCAGCAGGCTACGGTAATTAACAGTATATGTTACCTATGAAGTACTTTGTGTTGCTTGGTGTGCAATTAATAAATTCCCATACCTTAGCTTACAAAAAGGCAGGCGTAATTGGAATCTGTAGAGCTGGGACACATTCACCAAAACAAATCTGGACACAACTTGAAAATGTCATCCGACGTTGTCCTCCGCTGGCTGTCATTAATAAAATTATTTACTAAATGGGAGATGGTGGAATGCTCTTAGCACACCCATCGTTGTATGGAAAAAATAAATGCAAGTCTCAGCATCGCATTTTATTTCATTGGTTGTATCATATGACTGTGAAAGTTGCATCAATCCGTGGCCACTCGCCAGTTTCTTCCAAATCCTCCAGTAGTTGATTTTGCCTGCTTGCTGTGAGAGAAATGATCTTTGCTCCGTTATATCAGAAAATCCTTCTCCATACATGCATTTAATTAAACCACGCTCAATAAGATATTCACATAATTTAGATTATATTGAGCGAAAATGTAACCATTGGCTCAGCTTTTATCATCAAGCAACATTCTATCTAAACTAATCTGCACAGAAATGGAATTTATGAGGTTAGAACTTAAAGCATAATTTATCAAATTCTCCATTAATATTGCAACATAGCCTCAAATACATTCCGCAACCACAATATTTACACGGTTACTAAGCGCAATTCAGATTCATACCAACAAGTGCACCACAGAGCACACCTAATTTACTGCTGTTTTTCTTTGGATTAGGATTTATCATAAATAAGTGGTAATGCTATGATATAACAGGGCTGATCTGAACACAAACAAGACTTTAATTCATGCGATCATTTCACGCTGGCTATTGCTGTAAGCTGCCTTAAGAACACATTATTACATTAAACAAATAATGTACAGTATTGTGGAGCTGATTAAATTCATAATAACATATGAAACACTTGTGTTTAACTAATAAATATTCAGGATTTAATAATGATGGCATTAGAGAGATTAAACCTCATCACCACTAAGCGATCACAAAGGGTTAATTAATTGTCCATGATAGAGCCAACTCATCCCAGTGACGGTGACAGCATAAACAGAGTAGAACCTCACAGATCAGCTGCTGGGAGACTCGCACACAGACTAATGGATTATTCTTTATATGCTTTAGGAACCTACAAACCAAGCTTCATGCTGTGCTTTTGTTTTATAGTTGCTAGGCGACAAAGCAAAACGCTGACAATCAGCTGTTAGTCACTCTCTGAGATGCTGTTTTCTGTGTTTAGCCAGTGTGATTTGGCGGTACTGCGTAAAATAACAAGAAAGCATTAAGAAACTGTCGGCTTCCACCTAGACTGGCCTCTGTGTGTGTCATTGTTTATATTTAGAAATGTGAAACTTCTCAACTCGGACCCGGTTGAAAATATAGTAACAGACTGCCATGCTGACTGGCTGATGGTGAGTCCTGCTGGTGTATATTGAGAAACTGAGAATGATGGCTTAACTGTAAAAAAATTGAAAAGATATTGATGACCACTGAAAGACTGCAGTGCCACCATAGGGCCAAATGTTAGTGTATGTGCATGTGTGTCTTCAAAATATGTTTGAAATTCCGTATAGCATTCAAGAGTTATGACTCTTTCAAATATGTCACCGCTGCAGGACCTTGGCAACCAATTAGTGGAAAACTGTGCAGAATGTCAAAATCCTAATGTATTTCTTACCAAATATGAACCAAAATGTCAGCCAAATATGTAACGCTACAAAGCTTTTTAAGGTTGGCCAAAATTTGTAAGACAAGCGCTGTATAAATGCTGTCTGGAAAGAAATACTTGCAACTGAATGATGTTTTCAGTAGATTACCTGTAAGTTTTTCTTTCTTTTGTCAAATATTCATCCCTTCTCTCTGTGTCTCGGCCTTTCATCCTCCATTTTTTCTGCTTTTTATTGTTTTCTTCTTTCTTTTTCCCACTTTCCCTTTCTTTCTGCGTACTACAAAAATGCTGCAGTTCTCGACTTTAGTGAAATTCAGTTCAGTTATAATCCCACGTTCCCATAATCCCATTCCATGTTGCCAGCAGAGACTATAAATTTAGCGTCCATGCAAAACTAGGTATTTGCTAACACCAACAATGTTGACAAGTACAACCAAACAATTGGGCACTAATAAGGATCAGCTGCCACATGGACACATGGAGGAGCACACAGGCAGTCTGTCTGACTGAGGACTTGACCAAATGTGAAATCGCAAAATAGACCATAATCTAAGATGTGCACATGTATGATCCATCATGCAAAACAATTGAATGCTCTGCCCCTTGTAGTATGAAGCTGGTGGTGAAGAACAGTGGGTAAATAAATAAAGGAATGGATGGGAGCTTAAAGGCTCCAGTCCATTAGTGACCAAGGAGCCACAAAAGTGTTACAGCACAAGAGTCAATATGTCATTCAGCCTTGAGAGAGGCTGACCTCCGTTCCCTAAGTACCTCGTCACTGCAGCAGGCTAACGTTTCCACATTTGACCATCAGAGTTGTTCTCAAATGCAAATTTGGGATGTTTTTGGTGCTTGTGTGTACGTGAGTTTGTGTGTTTGGGAAATTCTGGCACATGGTGCTGAAGCTTTGGTGGCAATTGGACAAAGGTGTGTCTAATTGCCATACCTGCAGGTGATGAACCAATCAGACAGGAAGCTATTTAGGTTCCTTTCACAAAGACTGCAGGGCTACCCACTGTATGCACAGGGAATAGACTGAGATGCTCTTATTCTGTTTGTATTTTTGTTAGCATAGTTTATCTGTTTCATTTTGAGCTCTCTCAGTTATTTAATAGAGTAGGTGTGCATCCTTGCCATGTGAACTTGCCTGGTTGTTACTCTGAGGAGGAATGAACCCCCGTCACAGATTTTTTCAACACGTGCACAGTATTCCACTGTAGAAGTTATTTGCTCACATGAAACTGTCTATCCGCAAATGATTTGCTTTGGAGAAAAATTTCTATATATATATATATATAATGTGATGTCTTGCACTCTTGGGGCTTTTGAAGTATGGGTGCAGAAAATGTGGACAATGAGGAGTTGCTTTCCAACTTAAATTTGATTTGTAGCCTGAAGATAAACGAAACAGGTATTTGAATCAAAATGCTAGTTTACTGTCTTTTAACAAAACCAAAAAACCCTGTTTTCACCATACAAGCCCAATGTTTCTTTTCACACCATGTGCCTCCTTGAGCTCCTCTAGCTCACGAGGGCAATCAGCTCATATGGCTCAGCTAGAAGCCTGGTCCTGACTATGGATATTATAGTATTTTACTGGACTTCCTGATGGGCTCTAGTCCTTGTATCTCGCCTCTGACACTCTGGTACTACCTCTCATGATCATGACATCACAGTATGTGTGTGTATATGCGTATACATACACATATATATGAATAATTAAAATTGTCAAGAGAAGGTAATATGTACATCTCTTTGAACAACCGAAATAAATAAATTCATAAATTGTTCGTGTGTGTGTGCTGCAGCCAGAGAATTGAGATAAGTCCAACGGGATAAAAGCAGGGTGTAATTTGAACATAAACTATGAACTGTCAGGAAAGCTTTTCAAGCAAAATATGCAACCTATCATAAATTCTTAAATCAAAGATTCAACCAATTCAGAAATTAGATTTGAAAGCACATACATTATATGGCATACTATTTATGACTAAAACTGTGTCATGTGAGTTGTTCACTCAGGCTATAAACTATAAAAACCTATATAGGATAATTTTAATAAAAATCAACTGTTATTGTTGTTGCTGACATTATAAATAATAAAACAGGGAGCAATGAGAATCCAAGGGTGTTTTCATGGCCTTTACCTAATTATCATAAAACTGATGATAACAAAAGACACCTTGTAGCTCCATGCAGCATTTTCTCATTATATTTGTATATTGTATATTTGTATATTTACAGTTGCGTGTTTACCCCATAGTTGAATCTGTTCTAAGTTTATACAGGCTTGGTTATACTTTTGCCGGGGTGCCTTTGTGGATGATGCGTTCACTTGTACACAGCACAAAACACATTCATTTCTTCTTGATGTAGTCTCTGTTGCAGTATTCTCTGAAAATGACAGGTGGCAGTAGAGACAGAATACCTCATTAAAAGCTGTCTGTCTTCCTGTCCATCTTGAATATAGCAGTTTCATCTGATCTTTCTTGTTGATTCGAAATGTTATGCGTGATTATGACGAGTTGACTCTGCGAACATCCATGTCCGAAGAATCCAAAACATCCCTCGAACATGCCTGTATACACATGCATAGATAATGAGTCATGAGCAGCAGATGTACAACCAGCATGTTAGGGAGGATGAGCACGAAGTTGCGATGGCTGCTGATGTGGGGTTGGAACTACAGGAAGAGAAATGACCAGACATATGAATAACAGACACGGGAGAGGATAATATTGCTGTCAGTGTGTCTGATGGTAGTGTGTGTGCGTGTGTGTGTCTGTGTGTGTGTGTGCATGCGTGACATTCATTCTTTCAGGGGGAAGAAAAAGACTAATGTGTATTATTCACTCTGCGATGAGATGGTGACCATTGTCAACAGAGTTAACATAGAAAACCACCATGATTACCAGTGTGCTCTGAAAGCCCCTCTGTCAAAACTGTCACATATTTCTCAGTAGAATGTTTGCTGCAGATGTTCATTGCCTGCAGAGGGTGGTCCATCACATTCTCACTGTGTTTGCTTCGCCAGACAACTGTCAATTTCAAATTGCTGATGTACACCATTTTCAACAATGAACACCCAAAGCCCTCATGCTGCAGGAAACTCACAGACAAGAAAGCACTCAGGGAGCACAAATCCCCGTCTCTCTAATGTGCCAGAACTCCCACAAGATTCATTTCTATGCATGTTTAACTTTTAGAGTCTGATTATTTGACCATGAAAACACACAGTACCCCCTACTGCAGGACGTCGGTGCAGAGGCAGAGCTCAGTGCAACTCATTAGGAGTGAGCTTCAGATCTTACTCCACTTCCACCTGTCCTGTTCTACATTTTGAAGAACAAAATGCTGCTTAATGCAGCAGTGATAAAAATAACTCACTGAAGAGCAGAGAAAGAAACAGATTAGTGACTGCAGACAGAGAAACTGACTGACTGAACCTCTGACAAACACACTTCCCTGACTGACTGACTAAAATACTCCATGAAACACTGAAACAGGGAGCCTGTTCCTGACAAATGCATACGTTCATTTCTTGTCTAATAGATACTGTAATGGGGTTTCAAATCCTCTGATAAGGAACATATTCTGTACCAAAATCAAACATTGTATTATAACATGTAGCAATTTAAATGTATTCTCCTCCAGTTACCAAAGAACAACATATAATGAATGCTCACATCTTCTAATTATAAATGTTGAGGTAAAAATAATAAAAAGTCCACCATCAAGTAATGAAGGCTCACAAGAAATTATGAGAGTCCATCAAATCTGTGGTGAGTTATTATTCAAGGAGCTTGGGGGAATTAAACTGTCAAAGCCTTATTATTGCATCTTTATCTCTCATCTCCATAACATATCTTTCTTAAAAAAAATATTCAAGAAACAATATAGCAGCCTCTTGTACGGCTGAAATCCACTGCAGTGCACATTTTAGTCTAACTTTAATTTCTTTTTAAATAAGTTGTAGGAGCGTCTCACACTGTGTTCCCTGTCAACGCAGCCTGAGCTGTTTTTGGTGTTTTTGTTAACTTCTTCCCAAATGCCCACTGTAGAAAGACATCCTGGACATGCCACTGATTTTAACATTGGTTTTCAACAACTCCCTATAGATTTGTTTCATTTAACCTCCTCTTTGACCCACTTTCAAGCAGCTTAGTGCTGACGACAAAAGAAGTAACTCTATCCAACTAAGAGGCTATACCTTCGGATTCCTTTTAATTCCACCTTTCAGCAGGCATCTGGGCCTGTCTCTAACAATGTGGCACCTCTGTCAAAGATGTGTGTGCCTGTGTGCGCCTGTCTGTGTGTGTGTGTGGTTTCATAAACCCACTGGCCCACCTCCTTCAATTAGGATGAATAAATGAGGTGCCAATCCAGCAGAAGAGGTTTTGACTCCACGCGGTGCTCAGTATTTGCCTCTGTCTGCTATCTGGTTATGGTACAACCATGTTGGAGGCAAACGGGAGGATTTACTTCACACTTCAAGCATTGCGGGAGCAGTAACAGGAGAACTCACACTGAGACAGGTGTGGATTTGGGTGTCAGTGGATGTGTTCGTGGTGAAAGGGGTACAGATTTGAGAGAGACAGATCAGGTATAATGAACGAACACAAAGAGTTTTAGAACAAGGTTACAGCTAAGAGTAGAGTCCTCCTCCGGGACAGAAAAAGGACATGAGACTGGAAAGGATGTGCGTCATTCCACCAAAGCTGCAGATTTCACTAAGATATGTATTTAAATAATACAAGATGGTCAGGATGTGCATCAAAACAGGCATTGTGATCATACAGCCTGGCTTACAGTGAGCATGATCACCAGGTATTTCAATCAGTGTATAAGACCATTAAATTGTATGGCGTCGGAAAGATTACAGTTTATGTGCATCATCTTCGCAGTGATACTCTGTGATGAGGATGCAGCAGTTAGGGATAAACAGTCCATGCATACAAGAATTTTTTTTTCAGACATTGTATGTGATATTGGGTTTTACAAATAAACTTGACTTGATTTACAGGAGCACAGTCGGACATATTAGAACACACAAATAACTTTTTCAACCGCAACCATTTATATTAGGCAAACATTTAGATATATATATAATCTACTATAGATCTAAAGCTAGACAAGACAAAAAATGTCTTTCTTCATTAGAAAGTGTTACCAAAACAACATGGTTGGGTGTTGAGCGCATGCTGCACACTGCAGCGGCGCAGGTTCGATTCTGACCTGTGCCCTTTGCTGCATGTCACCCCACCCCCCGCCCCCGCCCTGTTCTTCCTTTCTCTCTCTCAACTGTACTTATCACAATAAAAGCAGGTGGCATGAGAGATGACCAATGTGAGCAGTTAAATCTATTGAATTGAGTTAAATCTGTTTCAATAAGAACTTACTTTTGAGTGCACGTGTTCTTCACAGACACATGCATACAAGACAAGATTTGTGGTGGCTCAGTGGTGGCAGTGGTTGTGGTTTTTTTTGGATCAAATGTAGGACTCAGTTGAAAAAGTTTAAGAACCACTGCCTTGGTTGAATCAGAGCAGTGTCTGGATCCCAATGTAACCTATACAATTGAGATACAATGACCACAGAACTACCAGCCTGCTCTAGTCTGATTTTGATAACTGAGACATCTGACCAGTAGGGATTACTGGCTGACCATAGAGCGGGACATATTTGTAGGTTTCTATCCACTGGACACTGTTTCCATAGAAACCATGAATGATTCAGGGAACCCAGAACCTTGCAGTGGCTACTGAGGATGTAAAATTATAGAATCATATAAGTAAAGAAAGAAAGAAAGAGTAGTGTCTCAAATTTAAGTGGCAAAGAGATCCCCACTGTTACGCATCTTGCCAGTCGTATATACTCTCCGTTTCCTCTTTTCTGCGTTTTTTTAAATTCCAACGCTGATCACTTTGATAATTTAGTTTTCAAGTTGATAATATTGGGCGTCTAACATTAAATTGTCATCATGTCTTGAGCTCCTCTGTTGTACCAGATCGAGCTGTCCCTTCCCTTCCTTTACATAGTAAGTTGTTAACAAGCACTTGTTAACATGCTCGACTTAGATGCTGGACAAATCACTCGCTGCTTAGCACAAAACATTCATGGCGTAAGCCGAGGATGCCCAGGGCTAACGTCACCAATGGAGCTGGAAACAACCAATCCAAACACACTCACGAGCTCATACTTTGTGGGACATATAAGTTGGTGTCAACGTGCCATACAAGTAATGAACAAATCCAAAATGACACTTTCAGGGCAGTTGAGGACCTATGGGTTTGTCTTATAAGATGTGTATCGGTAGGGATGAACCTCAGGTTTTGACAATGTTCAATGCATAGGCTACACCTTACTATACTAGGCTAAAACAATATGTTAAATGAAAGTGCAACATGTTCACTTTAACTCCAGTTAACAGAACTACATTGAGACAGACTTGACAGCAAACCTTGGGAATGGTAAAAGAAATTCCAGTCAGACTGCAAGGCTAAAGTTTATATCAGGGTGACAGAGGAAAATCGTGTAAGTCAGTGAGAGTTTAATATAGGCCAGCTTCCATTTGGTCTTGACTCATGAAAAGCCATGCTGAGCTCTGCCTGTCTCTACGAGAGGCTGAGGGTACCCACCAAGCATATGAGAGGGACACTGATTAATGTGCTTATAAAACTGGTCGCCAGACTTTTAAGTGTTCCACTAGATCATCTATCCAGGGAGCGCCGCCATGCCCACTGGAACAACAACAAAGTCAGTGGTATGAAAATTGCATCAGAAACAAATCTCTCATCGATCTTTAATGTACTACCTATTAGCAAAAAGCTCCTCTGTCATCTGACCACCCCCTTAAAATCAGTACTGCCTCCATAGTGTGCAGCTCCCGAGGAAACATTTTCTGTCACCGTGCACTGCTACTGGACCGAGGGTGATTTTAACATTTAAAATTTAATGGGTGTTTTCATTTTAAAGTGGCAATAAGTAACGGCTTTACTGCCACATGTCACAAAATGACTCATGTGAGGGAGTTGACAGGATAGTGTATCACCATCAATGGCAGTGATTAATATTTAGCTAAGAGCTGACCTTGTCAGTTTTCATAGCTTATTTTCCAGGCCGCACTCAAGCCCAACTCATTTGAACAGCTCGGGGTTGTTGGAGAGTAAGCAAGAGACACGCAAAACCAGACATGGTGGCTGGTGAAATGAAATCATGGTGTCTACACTGCAAAAATATCTGTGCTGTCTAAACTTTCAATCAGATAGAACTTTGGGGTAGGCATTGTCAGTTACTTACAGATATAATGGGTGAGGAGATGACAAAGAGGAATATAAATATTTATCTTTTGTTGAATATTACATAGAGTTATTTTTGTGCAACAAAACACACACACAGACAGAGATGATGATAATCTGAGACAATATTGGGTCTAAAAAACATCATAAATCACAACAAATCACAATCTACAAATACAATTTGTCTTTAAAGATAGTATTTTACATTCTTTTTAACGCTAAGACATAATGTCTAAGTCTCTACTTTTACATTGATAATACACTCTTAAAATTTTCAAAAACATGATTGTCCTGCTGCAGTGTTTTCCCAGTTTTTGCTCTGCTCCTCCATGCTCTCCCTTGCTTTTATATGTCTGTGTGTCTGCTCATTGGTTTCATTCATCAAACAATTTTGATCATATTCTGTGGGAACTAACAAATTGTGGGTTCCATGAAAGCTTTGGAACTGAGCAATGTTTCATGAATCAGATGTGGACTTTTCTCATTTCATTTTTACGCCTTTTAGTACACAAAAATGTTAGCAGAAAACATGCAAAAATCGATTGTCTCTGCTCTCTCTTTGGTCTGTCACGTCTCACCATATTTAATCCGTTGCATTATTCTGTCCCATGTTACAGACCTGAATACCTTTCCTCAATAGTTTCCTTGCTAGACATTAGAGCTTAACATTTCTGTCCAAACACAAGGGTACCCGACTGTCCACATCGGGCCCCATTCACAATTTCTAAGGTACACATTAGGTTTAATGTGGGGCTCAGCATAGCTAATAAGAACAGCATGCTATTTGTCTGTGTGTATGCATTAAAGAGTAATATAACCCCAGGCCAGTAGAGGTGCTTAGTTTCAGTGTATTAGTGTATCTACCAGTTATTCAGCAAACCTAAAATGATAGAAGAGAAAGATTCATTCACAGAGAGCCTGTTTTGGTTCCAAAGAGTATCTGTAGTGGAATGACTGGGTTATTCTTAATAAATCAGTGTTCATTGGTCATCAGTGTCTTCACTGTTGAAGTAAGAAGTTATAAAACAGAGGATTTTCATTTCCACTGGGTCTTCAGTGTGGGTTTTAATGATCAGAGCCTGTCATTGAAGTCTTTGCTCCATACGCCATTCACAGTGAGACATGCAGTTAAAGTTACTATAAAGACTAGAAGTGTGCAAGAATGAAGACAGCGCTCCAGTAAAATATCACTGTGAAGGCACAAGCTGAGCCTGAACAAAAACAGAGGCCAAAGCATCTATCAGACTCCTGGTCATCTGTATTGGGGGTTTTGGTACATTCTTTTCAAGATCCACATGGATTAACCATATCGCAGCCATATCCCTTTTGACCTTTTCCAGCAGGTCTCAGGTGGAAAAACTGCCTTATGAGGCAGTCAGCAGGTCATGACCAGGACCTCTTTAGTAACTGTAATAACAGCTGTAGGGTGGGCCTGTGAAGTGCCAGTCCAGGGCACTCTGATGTGATAGGAACCTTCAATGGGATTTTTTGACACACTGCCTGAGGGAATCAGCGTGCAAAACCAGTATATGGACACAGAGCGTAGACCTTTTGATGTGAAAATTGCATGTGAAAAAAAAAAAAAAAAAAAGCATGACGCAGTGTTGATGCTGACCTCGGGCATCATGCAGGCATACTGTAAAGTGTCAGCCCAAATTTCTCTGTGAAGACAAGACACCCAAAACACCTTTACATGAAGGAAAAAAGGAGGAAACCTCGATCGAGGTAATTCTTTAAATTAGTGATACAAAGACCTCGCCTGGACAAGGTCTAGTGTGTGACCACATCTGTGAGTTGGATCATGTATGCATTGCGGGAAACCTACTGAGGTTTGGTAAAGGGATGTTTTTTGTTTCCAAATGATTATTAAAGTCTCCTAAAATTATAATATCATCAGCATGAGTCACTGTGTCTGGAGTAAATGTGGAGAATAATGGCCAGGAGGATAATAAACAATGGCAATATTAATAGAAAGTTGTTTCCCAGATTGCAAGGAATCTGTGCTGACCAAACCGGTAAAGGTAATGATTCAAAAGAGGACAAAATGTGCTGTAACTGTAGTTGTTGGTTGGTAAATGGACTGCATTTCTATAGCGCTTTTTTCCAAATGCTTTACAATGTTTGCCTCACATTCACACACACATTCACACGCCAACAGCCAAGGTAACCATGCATGCAAGGTATCAGGGCCTCATACCCGACTTGCTCTGTCAGCTATCAGTTTAGGGCGATATTTATGTTTTTGGACAAGAAATGAACTTTCCAAGGAGCAGGGTGGAGTGCATCTGTCTTCAGCAAGCCATGTTCCAATGCTATCTTACTTACATTGGCAGTGTAGTGCAGATATTAAGGTCTTGCTCTTTGGAGATAGAGTCTACTCCAACCGCCCTCCCTTTCTGTGGAACAAACTACTCACAGCTATCGAAGATGCTCCCAGTCTCACTATCATCAAATATTGTTTTAAAAACCTACTTATTCTCATAACACTAACTGCCTAATTCATACAGGAAGTAAACACTGTCTCTGTAGTGCAGGAGAGTGATTAGCTAACCAAGGACAGGGTTAGGCTGCAGCTCACCTCTTGTCAGTCAGCAGTAATGTGAGGGTGCGCAATATGAGGCTCAGTGTATATCAGTCTCTACTCTGTGCATACAGAGGCTCTGTATTTGGGCGTTTTAATTAAAGACTGCAGTTTGTCCTCCGTTCCGCATGCCTTGTCTTGCCTGTCATTATCAAGACACACCATTGAGCATGACTGTCGACGTCTGCCCTTAAATGTGATCTGTATATATAACCCTATAAGGAACAGTACTTTATTGATCTGTAGGGAAATTATTTCTCTGCATTTAACGCATCCAACAATGAGGAGCAGTGAGCTGCACACACATGCAATTGTGTACATCTACAACAGCACCTTGGGACCAACTCCGGATCTACTGTCTCCTGGCTTGGTCATGGGCAATGGCAAAAGTAATTAGCCTAGAGCACATATTCTGTGGGTGGGGGTATCCAGAAGAAACCCACGCAGACGCGGAGAGAAGGTGCAAACTCAGCTAGATTGAGTAGAACTTAAGGTGTGCCCTTTCTGGCAAATGTAGCTATATAATAACATCATTATTGCTCCCAAAGTTGTGCTTGACTGGCTTTACCTATATGAGATTCAGAGGGGATCAGAGAGATGTATTGTATTACAGGTGCACGTATTGATATTATTGAAATTCAGAGAAATGCTTCCTCGTAACTATGACATTCAATTATTGTAAATGTTATTATTAATCCCAGCTCATTTCTTTTGACTAGCTATCCTTCTGCAACTGCTATTGATCCGCCGTCTGACCCAAACAAAATAACAATCCTATTGATGTGTTTTCCCCCCATTCTCAATCTTATGTCTCTTCTCTTTCTACCCGAGGCATTACGTAGGTGAATACAATTATTTGCTCAAAAACAAAAGATCAGCAGAAAGGTTACTGTTCTGGATTAAGCAATCTTTTAGTTACCCCACAGGCAAAAATCACAGCACATCCTGTGAGGAAATGGTAAGTAAAAGGCTTAGATATTGCGGAGCTGCCGATTGTTTATGCAGGTCGTATACTGTTCTGAATATATTGAGCTGTGTCTGTTTATTCCTCGTATAGGCGAGCCCATGTGCACACACCACTGCTTCGCTTGTTATCCAATGCCAAATAATCTGTTTGAACAAAGTCTCTCATTGCTGTACATATTAGATTCATGTGGGCCAGTATTGACAGTGACATATGAAGCTCGGTTGTTTTTGTAGGGATTCACAGCCAGAGCAGAGGATAGATGGGAGGTTAGCCACATTTACCGACACCGAAGCAGCGATTCCGCTCCTCTGTCTCTGCCTCTCTATTCCTGGCAGGCACACTGGGGAAATGTTGGAGAATCTACCTTCAAAGGATTTTAGCACATACCTCCTTCACACTACATCAAAGTGAATCTATCAGATATCATTTGAGTAACAAGTTTTCACATGCATTAACCAGTGAACATACACCAGATCCTAAATGTTTAATTGCAGAGTTGTGTGCAGATGGACTTGATGTCGTGTTAAAGAAATCTGGGCGCCGTGTGCACGACCATCAATTAACCGATCAGATTGTTTTTGACTGGCTTTGATTTTGCTTTTATCCTCCGCTATTGCTTGGTAAGAGCGAGGCGAGGCTCTTATCATGCAATGGAAATGGAAATCAGGTCTCAGCCCACAGTACAATTGTATGGGAGGCTCTTTGAGTGGGGCATAAAAAAGAATACACTTTATCAATCCACAGTAAGTGGGTTTCAAGGACAAGTCCAATAATACCTCAGTGGCACATTAAGAATGCAATGATTGGATTAATGCAGACAGATTGTTTCAGTTTTACCTCCACAAGGACTTGAATCCCTGCATAATTTTAGTTCCCTATAATGATCACTAGGTTTGATTAAACAGCAACATTTGGGACTTTGACATGAGTTGACTAAATTACATTACATAAAATATTATAATAAGGATTAGATTTCTTTGGATGGCAAAAGGTTGTAGATGAGAATAAATCCCCAAATGCTGCTGCTGATTAAACAAAGCCAAAAGTTTGATGCAAAAATCAATGTGAACGTATGAATTTGTGATACAGGTGCATAAGATATACATTACAACAATACATAAGAACATACAGATGCATGCCAGCCCAGATATTCCTACTATGAATACACAAAACTCAAGGAACTCCAGGGGCTGCATGGTAAAATAACAAATATCCTAATATGTAAAATATGTGTTTATTCTCTGAATCAAGCCTCTTCCCCTCACCACTAACCCACTTCCTGAAATAGATCTGCTCCATTCACTCTCTGAAGTGTTCCAAAGAGAAAAGCGCTTCTGGCTGCCCATGTCCTACATAATGTAATTATGTAAACCAAATCAAGTGAAAGAACCCGTGCACCACCACGCAGTAAACCATGCAATCAATGGCAGAGAACCACATAGACTGGTACAGATGCGTAAGCACCAATGGTATGGTATGGATTATTTTGCTGCTGTGCGCATGATAACACATAAATATCCTCGAAATATTGCTTGTGTACCAAAAACAGTTTCATTGGGAAAATGTCTCGAGTGTTAATTACTGTATATGTATCTGTATCTGTGTGTGTGTGTGTGTGTGTGTGAACAGCTTTATTTAAAAATGAAATGACTTTTTGTGTCTATTAAAACACATTTGGTGAAGAAATCCACACAGACTGGTCGTCAGTAATGTCCTGGGACATACAGTCTCTTCTTCCATACGCAAGTCATACTCTGCATCACTAACATTAGAACTGAACATTACAGCACAGAGAAAGAAATTCAGGAAAGAGTGTAAGAAGAGTTTTGAACGCCGCAGTGTGTCGGTAGCACAGATCATTGGTCCACCCATTAAAAGGAACATCCTTGTCTTTCTCACATCTGCGATGCTTCCATTGATTGTATTGACGATCACTTGGGGAATACTTGTGTCGTTACAGGGTGGTTCAATCAGCAAATGGGAACCATGCTCATTTCCCTTTTTTACAGAACTGGTAGTGGTAGGTCTCACACATACACACACAAACACAGACACATCTTTACACTCCACCACCAGAGCCCTTTGATGCCATTAAAGCCATGAGTATTTTCCATTCCAGGTCAGTGTAGACACACACATAAAGTGAAATGAAGTCAATTTCTCACCATTACATGTTCAAATATCGGCTCTAACCAAAGTCAGAGTCTCACCTCCTTACAGAGACATCAAATAGATGTGTTGGTGTTTAACCCAGTGCAGTGAATGAATGTCTTTCACATAATATACTGATGCATGTCCTCTATATGGGGCCTTTAACGGCATAGCGGTGCAAAGCAAGTTACGATGTCTCACATTCACACCTGCACACTCACATAACGATGGCAGCACAGCACTGCTGGCATTCAAGGTGCTGATCTGCTCATGGGGGGCTGTTTGCAAGTCAGCGTCTTGGTCAAGGACACTTTGGCATGCTTTCAGAGGACGACAGGACCAGTTACTGGATGACTGTAGCAAATATAACGTACAAGATCCACAGTAGAACCAAGGGAGGTGAGGACAGATTACGGTGACCTCTACTAAATGCTTGAGGACAGCAGAGCTAATTAAAGTAGCAGTTCCTCTAGTTGCCACTAGATGCCATAGGAGCCCTAAAAAATCTAAAAGTTTTATTCTCCAACAGGAGCAACATATGATGGACATCAATACATCTACTCACTTTTGTGTCACCACAAGTTAGCTCTCGGTACTTTCATGTAAATTTCTGTGTAAATTAGGCATTATTGGTGAAGTTAGTTAAGTTTCTTGCAGCCTTGTCTGCAAAAGACCAGACCTACAGCTCTGTATACAGCAGATTTAAGGTGGTTAATACCTGAGGGGAGGGACTTCCTCTCATTAAGGACTGTCGCTATTCTCCTTTCTGTCCCATCCAATTGCCCACTGCTATAGCATCGCTCATTGAACGGGACTTTGTGTCTGGTGTAGAGGCCAAGCCAACGCTTTAAGCCCCTGAAGTGCTGCACCGGAGTCATAAAATTGACGCGCTGATTGTTAACTGGTTTGTTGAATTAAAGTCCGAGTCCCACTTGCCGTTTGAACACTTCGTCCATTTATTTCCTTCTCAAACTTGTCAGTGTCCATCAAACTGCATCATGTTTCCCAAACTCAAACATCCACACCCGTAACTAGCACCTAGCTGCTTCAGCGGTCAAAAAACTGTTTTTCCTTCCGGGTGGAACACCTTCCAACAAAGAAGGGTTCTTACCATATATAGTCTCGACACCAATCACCCAATGAGACCTGACACTCAACACACACACACACAAAAATAAATCAATTCACCTTCTGCTCCTACATCTCTTTTATGGTATTTACTTGAGGGGAACACTGGAAGTCCCCTTTAACATCTGGGGTGTTAACATTAACATCTTCTTGTTCATTGTGTTTAATAATTTTTCAAAATAAAACTGGTAAGTTCATTCCTCAGCTCCTCAGAATTTTATACTCGTCTGACATTTATGCAGTCAGCCATACTTCTGCAGTAGAAAAGGGTGTCCTGACATAGCCTTGGCTGGTATGACCAGAGGACATGTTGTTGATTGGAAATGGGTAACGTGGCAGCTCTCCCATCACCGAGGAACTGGAGGATGGCAGCCAATTAATATTTCAACAATATACTCTCTGTGGCTTGTGATTGACTGACTAAACTGCTAGCTTTCGTAGCAGTTATCTCTTGTTTAAAAAGGCATTCTATATTAATTTCTCACATTTGCATTTTGAATGAAACTGGTTACAGAAGCAATTGTACCATTTATTACAATGCAGTTGCCAGCTGAAAAAAATGTTGGCATAACTTAGAATGTTTTGTCAGAACGACCGTAAACACCCAGTTCCATTTGAAAGGAGGAGATAGGGGAGTGTGATTGAGGTGTTTGTCTCTATCGGCCCTTTGTCCACGGTCTGCTGGGATAGGCTCCAGCCCTACCACGGCCCTGACACGGATAGGCGGTATAGATAACGGATGGATGGATGGATTTTATAATAATACATAATCAAAAAGATTATTTTTCAGAATGTGGTGCTATGGGAGACATTTCGTGTCTGGCTGATTCATACCCCCTCACTTCCACACTTAAGCTCAGACTTATCATGGTGGTGCCATATTGACACACTCTCACTTGCATCAGCAAGTCAACACTTTGGGAAAGGGCCAGGCGCTGCCCCAAAGGGAACACTTTGTTAGCTCCCCTGTCATTGCGGGACTTCCTCCTGAGCTGACTCCAGGTTTTGTCTTACTAGCTCACATGAGATGAAGGTTGCACACATAGTTTGGTACAGAGGAAGGGGGACAGAGTTCATCATCATCCCAGTCTCTCTTAACTTTCGTGCAGTCAACTCTCAGTATTGACTCGAGACTTTGATTGAAATCGGCCAGCAATAACATAAATACACTTTGTCACTAATGAGTCGATTCAACCTTGCTGCCGTTGTTTACATCGCAACACAGTTGCTAGGTTACTGCAGATTGACAGCAATGGGAGTATTTTTCTCAGCAGAAGCTTGTGATCAGTACCAAATTCATTCAAAATTTATATTTTGGTAGAAATTACTTACATAGCAATATCGCCCTCAAGGGTTTTATGTAATGGATCATGTTTTAGGCAGCTTTGGGCAGTTTTTTTCAAAAGTTATGTGACAGATTGTGCGTGCCCAGGTTTGCTGGGCACGCACAATAATCCAATTCATAAAACCATAAGCATGCACGCTTGTACACAACATCTCCTTTATAAATCACAACTGGCATGAAAAGGCACCACAGAATGGCAATGTCTGAACACAAGAACCAAAAAGGACAACTTTACACTGACTCAAAATGACAAAATATTACTGGAGATGAGAAAAATGCTTTGTTTGGTGATCCTAGCAGTAGGAAAGCACATCAAAAGGAAGTTAGATGAATGGGAGAATGTTGCTCTGCTGTTAATGCAACACCAGAGATTTCAGGTTTTGATTTGTTTGAAGCTATTCTGAGGGAAATTTTTAAACAGAATTGTACTCGCTTGTATTTTTGTATTATTTTCCTCTGCCTTTATTTGTTACCTTGTGGTATGAGTGTGTTAGTTTCATTGCTCGTTGCTCAAAATTCCTGGATCTTCAGTCTTTAACTAGTTTGTTTTTGTTTGTTTTGTTTACATTAATATTCTAAATATATATCCTGTTGTTGTCCCATTACAATATTTGCACAATTTGAAAAGTCGAGAAGTTTCACGACTTTTGATCAATTAACATTTCCAAGCAAAGTCCACTTGTTTTAAGAAAAACTGATAAAAAGATGAGTAACGCTGATGAAATACATCAACTTGTTATGCATCTGGACACATCATCAGTGATGTTACCTGGAGTCATTGGGTGTTTCGGGTCTTTCAACAATCAGACACCCTCATCCAGGCGACCCAGCCGGGGTTGATCAAGCCCCGGCTTGTGTCCAGGTAGCTCTACCCCACCCACGGGTCTCCTCTCCTGATCCACAGCCACCTTGAAGCAACTTCTGCTGCGTCTGTGGCCGACTTGACTGCCCGTCGCCTACTGCTTCTTGTGATGCCGAGCATGTTGTAGGCCCTGCATAGGGACTGGCCCACAAACCCTCTGCATCCCACCTCAATGAGCTCGCACCTTGCTCGCCACCCGTTGCTTCGGCATTTCTCCACCAGCTCAGAGAACTTTGCCCTCTTCCTCTCGTTGGCCTCCTCGATGAGGTCCTCCCAAGGCACGGTGAGTTCCAAGGGAATGACCTGCTTGGAGGTTTCCGAGATCAGCACTATATCTGGCCTTAGCGATGTTACGGCAGCAGTTTCTGGGAACTTCAATTGCTTCCCCAGGTCAACTCTCAGCTCCCAGTCCTGCGCCGTTGCTAGCAGGCCTGAGGAGGTGGTCCTGGTAGCTGATGCAGGCTTCTCCCCAGCTCTGACGAAAGAGATTGTTTTCTCCACTGTTAATTCCACTGCAGATGGTGTCCGCTATGGCCTTAAGGACATGGTCATGGTGCCAGCGGTAGCGCCCCTCGCCTAGGGCTTTTGAACAGCAGCTGAGGATGTGCTCCAGGGTCCCTCTCTTCAGGCACAGAAGGCAAGCTGGTGACTCAACTGCTTGCTCCCATCTCGTCCAGGCTCCCTGCTGCCGCATTCCAACCATCCTGCTTGTTCGCTGATCTTCGACTGATGCTCTCACCTCCTCTTGGATCAGCGACCTCTTGTCCTTCCCCTGTGCCTTGTCGTAGCGAGGTGTTTTGCTGCTACCCAGGCCAGCTCTTCCACAAGCCACTGTCCCAACCAGCACCCTGTGCTTTAGCCGTGCCTCCGCAACATCGACAGCCTCTGCAGCCTTCCACTTCCGTCCCGTCCTGACCTCAATCCCAGTCTGGGAGACTTTTGGGTCGCAGGACTCCCGGTATTGCAGCACCTCTCTAGTGCGGGACACCATGAACTCTTCATTCAGGCTGCTGAAAGGGAGCTTCAGCTTGTTGTTCTGCCCGTACAGAGCTATGCTGCTCAGGCTCCGTGGTAGTCCGAGCCACTTTCATAGGAACCTGCTGACCCTCCTCTCAAGGAACCTCCACTGTGGATATTGAGACATCATACCCCAGAAGGGGCCAGAGAATTCATGGGAGGATGCCATGTTGGTAGATCCAGGCCTTGAACTTACCAGGTAGACCGGACTTGTCCACTGCAGTAAGCCAAGCTTCCAGCTCTTGGTTGGTGGCTCGAATGGATGCAGTGTCTCTCAGACTGCAGTCAAACACCTTCCTCAGACTCTTCACAGGCTTCTCAGTTATAGATGGTATCTGAGTACTCCCCTGTGCGAAGTGGCACTTGTTTATGGCTTTCCCTTTCTTCAGCACTAGTGATCTTGACTTCACTGGTTTGAAACTCATGCGAGCCCAGGTGATCACCTCCTCGAGGCCCTTCAGGATCCACCTGCTCCCTGGGACAGATGTATACTACTTATAACTCTCTGCATTTATATCTCAATGACACTCTCCTATTGTATTAATAGTCACGCGTGGTTTATTCATTAACAAAGGAAATTACAACTTTTGGTCAACTGATTGACTAATTAATATTCTTTTTCAGAATTTATTGGGCATCCGGATGAGTCTTCTTGATATTGGTGGAGGATTCCCCGGGAAGGAAGATTTTCTGATCTCGTTTGAAGAGGTAAAATCAAGCCAGCAGGAAATTCAGGGTTGACTGATTTCAAGCAAACCAAACTTTATTATAGTGGCTCTGCCTCTCAGTCACATCAATTTGCTCTCATTTTTATTATTTTCATCCATTCATCAAATCTCTGCTTTTTGTCAAGTTTCCTAAGTTAGAGGTTGTTGGCACAACACGTCTGCCAGGGTACCAACAAATTGCATGTCCTAGACATGGTGTATGACTCTGGCATTTTCTTTTGTTCCTATGTCTTTTTATATGCAAAGATGTAAAACAATGAGGCCCAATGTTCAGATATTCATGTAGCACCAGTAGACTTGGCTTAAAACTTGTTGTGTTCCACCACAGATTTCCAAAGCCGTTAATCTAGCACTGGATGAATTCTTTCCTCCTGACTGTGGGGTGCGGATTATTGCCGAACCAGGACGATACTATGTGACAAAAGCCTTCACACTGGCAATGAAAGTCATTTCCAAAAGAAGCATGGCATTGGAAGCAGCTGAACTAAATGGTACATGTATATATATATATATATATATATGGATGGATGTATATACAACCAAAAAATACAGGAAATGTGTCTGCAGTATTTAAAAACTGTAAAAAATCAGAAAAGAACAGCTTCTACAGGCTAAAGTGTCAAGGATTTAGTGTGAGCTCCCTTGGAACCAGGCTCTCTTCAACCTAAATGGTATGGAACCCTAAGCAGTGTTATTGTTAACACCTGTATTTGTCCTACTTTCATCACTATTTATTGTCAGAATGACTGCTGGGAAAAAGGTCCATTACACCAGGTCTGATAGGTGTCACAACCATTGTGACAATTGTTACCCCTTTTGGACCAAGACTTTTGCACAGTACTGTATACAGTATATATATATGTATGTATATTTTCATGTATATATATATGTGTAGGGAAGTAATGATGGTCTTCTTTAACCAATTAACTAATAATGTCCGCTATTAATTTAGCTACTCACACATTTTATATTGTCCTCTACTTTTTGCCAGCCCCCTCACATTTTTGTCACATTAGCGGTGTATTCTTTGTTCTCGGCTTCATACACTATCAGACTAGAAGTATATTCTTCTTCTCGGACAGAAATGCATTTCAAAAGTGCCACAACATAACAAAGGTGGTATTACAATCACATAACAATCCTCCAGCTCACTTTCTGTACACACATAAGATAATCTCATTACAGCAAATCACAACCATTGTAACAATTGTTACCCCTTTTGGATGTTTGATATTTAATGATTGGTTCTAATTATCTGGTTTTGGCTATTTTGTCCAGATGATGAAAAGAGCAACCTTGACGGAGTGATGATGTACTATGTTAATGAAGGAGTGTTTAGGTCCATGGCATTCGTCTTGGCTGATCCTACCAATAAGAACATTTCGACACGTCTTCACAAGGTGAAACACGGCAACCAGTGCAATGTCCTCATCTAATTTTCAATATGGGCTGTACTTGTTTGTTTCATAGGTAGTCACAGTTGGTATCTTGATCTACAGTGGACCTACAAGTATAAAGTTGTAACAAATATTCAGTCATTTTCACTGGTGATTGGCAACAAGCCCCACATGATCAATGTGTTTGTTATTGCAGCTCATCCATACAGAGACAAACAAAACCCATTTGGCTCAGAAGCTCCTTTGGAAAAAAAAAGCAAATGCTCAGTTCTGTGTGATATTTGATGCAAGCAAGGTTAACATATCAGTGAGCAAATGTGTTTTAGGCTAATTTGCATTTATTTTTATTTTATAATAATAAGACTAGAAGGAGTGCTTGGTGTTTGTGGAAAATGTAGTAGGACATGGCTTGAGTGCTTTTACAAAAATAAATATGGTAACCAGTGTACTTAATATTTCTACGTTTATGTTGTCCACAGACCATTGAGAAGAATGAGCCGAGATACAGCTCTGTGATCTGGGGTCCAACCTGTTCCTCCAGAGATAAAATTGCAGACAACTGCTTACTTCCTGAGTTGCATGTGGATGACTGGCTCCTGGTGGACAACGTGGGTGCTTACTCTTTCAGTCTGGCCACCGAATTCAACGGCATTGGAAAAACTTCTTTTTACCCTGTGGTGACAGCTGCAGTGTGGCAAACTTTAAGCACTCCTCTGATCGACTCTCAGTAGAGCTGCAAGTAACAACTATTTTGATAAATGCATTTGATAACAATAAGAATAATAATTATACATTTTATCTCACGGCACTAAATGCATTGTTCAAAAACGCTTCGCAACAGCTTCGCACAAGGTAAAAATATGTATTAGAAAATGTAATGCGTAAGATAAGACTAAAAATACACAATATACACAGAACTATCAATGATAAATAAAGATAATAAACAATGAAAATGCACGAGAGTATTTCAGTTCTTGAAAAAAATGAGTCAGATATGATGGTCATTTTTGAAAAGCTAAGTTTTGAGTGTATTTTTGAATGATGGGAGTGAGTCCAGGTTTCTGATGTGTTAGGGGAGGGAAGTCCAGAGGGTCGAGGCAGCAATGGTGAAATCTCTGTTGCCCAAGGTAAAGTGGTGATGGTGTCTGGTTGGCATCCACTGATCTGAGTGGGGAAGTGGTGATGGAGGTTTGTCTGGTATATAGGGACAAGTAAATTGAGAGCTTTGTATCTGACGAGGAGGATGTTGGAGTGAATTAGGTGTTATAGGTGCAGTCAATGTGTGCAAGGATGAGTGCTGTGTGTTCTGTGGTACAGGAGTGAACAACAAAACAAAAACGTCACTTCCTCCTTCTTGGTGTGCCCCCAACAAAAACCCGACCTGGTGTGTATAAAAGAATAAAATTAGAACAATGCTACTCTTCAAATAATAATGAATATGTAACTAGGTATAGAATAGCAAGACATAAGTAATATTAGATAATAATAAATAACTAATGCCGATATTCTAAAAAATATGTGTACTATTTATACTCAATTTGAAAAACTAAAATACATTTGAGTCATACATAAATCCAACATAAAATCAGGGGTTACACTCCAAGAGCATAAAGGGTCTTCTTTACAGTTTACAATTTCACGTTACATGTTCAGGGTTAACAGAGCATTCTTTTACGAACTGAATACACTTGCTTACGTCATATCAACATTTCTAGCAACTTCTATGACCCAACTTGTGAAATATGACATCATGCCCAAACTTATGACTTATGACATAGGTGTATTGAAATCCTAATCCATAATAAAGTCAAGGTTTACACCAAGGTTTTGGACCAGAGGGGAAACTGTGTGACCATCAACGTTGAGTGAGTACACCTGGGAGGATGGGTGGAAGGATTTTTTTGGGCCCAAGATGATGATCTCAGATCTATTCTGAAATTTCTGTTCATCCAAGTTTATTTCAGTGAGGCTGTTCATGAGGGTGAGGAGAATGGCAGGAATGATGGTTTTGGTGGAGATGCAGAGCTGGGTGTCGTTAGCGTAGCAGTGGACCTGTAGCTTGTGGCAGCGTATGATGTGACTGATGGCTAGCATAGAGAGAATGAAGAGAATGTAGAGTGACATTTGTCAGAAAGGTTGGATTTGAAAGATGAGAACGCTAAGCCGGTTATGCCAAATGCGACAGAGGAGGATGGAGAGGTTGAAGGTGTGGAAGGCTGCACTGAAGTCCACCATTCACCAAAGTTTCGCTCCTTTAATCCTGGAGCGTCTCCTGGTGGCGAAGCAGTGACCAGGACGTCTCCCTGTCACCCCCTGCAGCTGATAGATGTTTCCCCCTGCGGCTGTTTGTCTGGGGTCAGGTGTTCTTGCCCCAGTACTTGTCCCTCCTTCTCATCCAAAGCCAAAAGCTGGCCTTTTCCGCCTCCTCTGCCAATTCCCTTGTAGCCTTCCTCAGCTTTCCTCCGGTCACTCCTGCGTCCCTCAAGAGGCGTGTGCTTGACAGCCCCACAAAGCCCCGGCATCCAACCTCCACAGGGTGGAGGTTGTCTAGATGGTGGTCTTCCAGCCAGCCTCCCGGCACTGTGCAAACAGCTCCGAGTACTTGGCCTTCTTGCGTTCGAATGTGGCCTCAATCCCCTCCTCCAGTGGTACCGTGAGCTCAATGAGGTGCACCGATTTTATCTTGGTGGACCACACAACTATGTCAGGATGGAGAGATGTGGTTGTGATCTCAAGAGGGAACTGGAGCTGCCTGTCAAGGTCTACTCTCATGCTCCACTCCTGGTCGGGGGAAAAAGGCCTTGGTGTCTCTCTTGGCCAGGTGTTTCGTCTTTCCCCGCCTTCCCTAACAAAGCTGATGTGGCTCTCCGCTGGTGGTGATTCTTTGCTGCCCTTTCTTCATCCCTCCAGTATCTCGGCTAGCTTCCTCAGGACCTGGTCATGGCGCCATGTGTAGCGCCCCTGAGAAAGTGCGGTCTTGCAGCCGGACAGGATGTGCTGGAGGCTTGCGTTGGGAGCATTGCAGAGTGAGCAGCATTCCTCATTCCCGAACCACTGGTGAAGATTCCTAGGACAGGGAAGCGTGTGGTAGGTTGAACGGATGAGGAAGCTGAGCCTTGTCTGTGGAATCTTCCACAGGTCTGACCAACTGATGTTCCAGTTCACAACTCCTTCCCAGGTTGTCCAGCTTCCTTGTCGGCCCTGCGACACAGCCTTGATCTTATAGCGCTCCTCCTTCATCCTTGTCACCTCTGCCACCACCATCTCTTTCCTTACTTGCGGTGGATGAGGGGATCTCACTCATCTTCAATGGCCACATCACCCTCCTTTAGAGTGTAAACCAGGCCTTGGTGTAGCCAGGCCTTATACTTCCCAGGAAGTTGGCTTTGATCGATTCTTGCCAGGCCTTCCGAGAGCTTTTTCATCACGGCTCTCCCCATCTGTCGGTCAGACAGTTCAGCGGTGTACTGCCTCCCCAGGTTTTTGATGGGTTGCTCAGACAGGAGTGGGATTTTCTCTCCCCCTACGATGAAGATGGTGCTGTCGTTTCGGACTCCTTTTCTGAGCGACAGGCTGCCTTATTTGGAGGGCTTGATCTTCATTCTTGCCCACGACATCAGCTCATCCATCCTTTTCAGCAGTCTCGATGTACATGCTGCTGTCTGAAGGAGGCTGGTGATGTCGTCCATGCAGCTCCTCACTGGGGGTAGCCTCTGCCCAGATGGTAGTTTGATCCCTCCAACCATTTGTTTGCTCCGATGAGGATTACTTCAAAGGCTGCCACAAACAGGATGGGAGAAATGGCGCACCCCATAGCGATTCCTACTTCTAGCTGCTGCTGCCACCCGGTAGTGAAATCCTGGAGGGCACAGCACATCTGCAAGTAGTAGTGAAGTAGTGAAGTAGTACTGAAGTAGTGTGCTACCAGTTTCTTGATGCGGGAGGGCATGTGGAAGAACTCCATGGCGTAGGTGATGAGCTGGTGTGGGACAGATCCATACGCGTTGGTAAGGTCGAGCCAGATGACGTGCAAGATCTTTCTTCTCATGCTTGGCCTTCTAGATCTGGTCCCAAATCATCGTGGAGTGCTCCACGCACCCAGGGAAGCCTGGGACTCCTGCCTTCTGGCAATTGGTGTTGATGTAGCCATTCTCCAACAGATAGCTGGTCATCCTTCTGGCTAGTACTGAGAAGAATATCTTTCCTTCTACGTTCAGCAAGGCGATGTCTCGGAATTGGCCGATGTCTTTGGAGTTTGTCTAGACCGCTACTGCTCTTTGCCACTCGGATGGAATGTTGTCACAACGGCCACCGCACGTTAAGAGTTTTGTGTTTGTCTTGTCACTTCCTGTTTTATTTTGACATCCCCTCCTGTGTCATGTCTGGTTGCTTTACTTCCTCCTGTGTGATTACCTGTCTCCTCCCTAATGTGTTTCACTTGTGTCTCGTTAACCTTTCTCCCCACAGTATATATGCCCCGTGTTCCCCTTTCTCGTTGCCAGTTTGTCATCAATCCATGAGAGGTGCTT